>JBAJNP010011983.1:0-13991 GCA_036877545.1 Yasuhikotakia modesta | reverse complement strand
ATGCATATAATTAATTGGCTAGAAGTTGCAAAAACTTTTTTCTCCCTGCAAAACTATTTTCTTTAAAACTTCTTAACTGGTAATTATAAATGTGTGTCATAGAGATTCATTAGCCCAAAAGTGTGCCCAAAAACCTTGTTATTCCGTTGAGGATATAGAGTGTTTTGCATAGTGTTTTCTGAAGTACTTAAATCCAGCTTTACCAAGTATTTCATTGCACTTAATGCATCATTACAAGCCAGAACTGTTAGCATCACCTCATCATTGCCAGTTTCAGCAGACATGATCTTCTCAACAGCATTCCTGGTGTACTGGAGAGATCCATCTACTGTGTTCTCCACTGTTCTGCCAGAAGCTATACCAGCCATCTCCATAAACAGAGCCCATTAGACACAGCAGCACCTAGCAGCCGGTCTTCCTCACGCACACGTTTCCTCTCTCTCCACTAAATGAGCAATGAAAAAAATGTTCACCCTGGTAAATATTTTCTAGAAAATGTGCTTTAATCCAGGATACCCTGTGTTTAGTGTTTATGGGACGAGGTAATGAGCGATATCAAGCAGGCTAATAAGGAGGCAGTACTATCCAACCCTGGGCAGATGGTGTCCTCCGCTGGCCTGAACCAGAAATAATGGCTCTTTTAAATGGATAATATAATACAGCCTGTTCTGAGATCAGTGAAAAGAAGATGTACTACAGAACAGGATGGAAATTACGATAAGACACCTTTTAATTTTAAAATGGGTTCCTGGTGAATGTACTCAGACCAAGGACACGGCTCAGAGAGATGAGGGATAAGATTTTTCTGGACTGAGGTTCAGAGATGATGAGGCGTGATCTCATTGACTTTGTTTTGCTCCCTGAGCCAGATCATGTAGCCGCTGTGTCCCAGGGGCATGCTGAGTGGAAATGCCCTTCAGGAGGTGTGAGAGAGAAGGCTGGTTTGTTTGGGCACAACGCCAGCCTGAGTGCCCTTAGAGCAGTAATGCAGTGAAAACTATTTGCAGCTTCGCGCACAGACGCACACACACAGTCATTGTTACTCAGCTATTTGTTTGAATAACGTTCTTATAACTTTTTTTCAATTGCAGAAATGTGTGTGTTTATTCTTCAGGTAGACATTTATTTTAGCACTTCTAGACTTTCTGTTTAAAACTGCAACAATCATTGCACGCCCACTAATGTTCACAGAGAGTCTCATTTTTAAAAAAAGGGCTTATAAAAAAAAATCGCTTTTATATCTTTATCCAGGAAGACACACACATCTTCAGCCCGCTTACCCGGCTGTGCTCGGCCCTGTATGTTACTGCCTGGGCTCAAGAGAGGCGAATGTCAGTTGTCTTTATTGCCCCCATCGATAGCATCGTAGGCTATTAATTAGCCTGAGCTCTGTGGAGCCTAATAGCCGTCAGAATCTGGCTGGCTGAGCTACGCTGCTGTTTATTTGTTTGTCTCTCTTGCTGCGGGGGGTCGGTCTGCTGCTCGGTCATCTTGGGCCGCTCTTGACGATTTTGTAATTAAGTTTTGTAATAGAAGTAGTTAATCAAGGGGTGAGATTATGCCACCTGCAGGGGAGGCTGTGGCAACAGGAAGTGTAGGGAGGCCCCTCCCTCCTTGAAGGGCAGGGAACAACTGTTGGCTTTTCCCCTCACTGCGAACAGACAGCATCTGTCTCGCTGTGCATCTTCCCTTCGCCTTCAGAACTTATTCTCTGGGTAGTTCAAACAGCTGCAAGCCCCGGTCTTATCTTTCCCACCCTTCATACACACTCACAGTGGGCCCTTTTAAATGCTCACACAGCTATTTAAATTAGATTCAATTCGCTCGAGTCCGCTCAGAGAGGGAATATCATGAGCTCTTCTCAATTGAATTTGTTTACTTTTTCTCGCAGCACGAGACCTCATTTATTAAGCCTGTCTTTTTTTGTGTGTGTTTTATCACAGTGTCATAAGACAACAGAGAGTTGCTAAGCTCTGTCAAGTTCACACCCCATGTAGACCATGGGAGAAGAGTCAACACTTCCTGTCACATGCTGGGTGTTAAACTAGAATTTTGCTTCTTGTCTTGGTAGATACCAAATCACACCGGCTGGTTTAGCATGAGGCTGGCAGATTAGCCTAAGACTAGTTGATTTAATCCATAAAGAGGCGATTTTTAGCCAGAGATTTGTGTATCTCAGGGGTATCTCAGAAGCTTCTAGAAGATCCATTTTGCTTTTTAAATTTGTTGGCAGTTAGGCAATTAGAATACAACAATAAGACATAAATAATAACCTAAAAGAAAAAAGGATGGGGACGTTCTGCCGTAAGCTACTAACTCTTCACATTTTAAAGCTTTTAAATGATCTTCTCTGTGTGATGTCTTTATGTCTGAGCAAATTCATCACTTAGCATACATCTCGTGCCTGAATAAAAACACGCTTCTGACACAATGTGCAGAGATGTTGAGGATCATTTTAAAGAGTCCAGCATTATCGCTGATGAGAATCATGAATAAACCATTTATGTCTTCAATTCAGATGGCAATAAAACTGTCACAGCAGCCGTAACGTTCGTCTGTAATGTACACAGTTTCTGTCAGTACGTGAGCCGCCCGGGGAGAGCAATAACATGAATGTGATGAAATATGGAAGATCAGGCCTGCAGCTAGAAAGCCATCCAGATGAACACTTAGTACTCCTGGAGTGTGTGTGTGTATCTGTGTGTGTGTGTCTGTCTGTCTGTGTGTGTGTGTGTGTGTGTGTGTGTGTGTGTGTGTGTGTCTGTCTGTCTGTGTGTGTGTGTGTGTGTGTCTGCCTGTGTCTGTGCTAGGATGGGTAGTAACAATGTGATGTAATTTTAAATTTTAAGAGGTTGGAAAAGTTACATCTTACAATTTTGCATCTGAAGGGTAGGACATTTTCTCCAGAAACATTTTTTTGTTATGCTGGTTTAAAATTTGTCCAGATCCTATATCAGAACTAATTAAAGAGAGATATATTTTAAAATATACTTCTGTGGAGGGTGCAGGACCATAAAGTGTGTGTGTGTGTGTGTGTGTGTGTGTGTGTGTGTGTGTGTGTGTGTGTGTGTGTGTGTGTGTGTGTGTGTGTGTGTGTGTGTGTGTGTGTGTGTGTGTGTGTGTGTGTGTGTGTGTGTGTGTGTGTGTGTGTGTGTGCGTGCGCGTGTGTGTGAGAGAGAGAGAGCAAGAAAGGACACAGCCTGGGGAACAGCACCACGGTCATGTCTCTCAGTACTTTTCCCTGGAGCTTTTAACTTAGGCTTATCATCTGTCCTCAGAATCATCCTTTGACCCAATCTTTACAGCTAATTGGTCAGAACAAGCCAAAGTTGTAACGTCCTGAGAAAATGATTCAGAGAAATGAGAGCCAAAGAGAGTCCAAAAAAGTTCCAGGGTCATTAGAGATAGCACAGAGTAACTCCACTGACTTAAAGAAATCTGAGGGGTATTTGCAAGAGAGGCCTTCTTTTAGAGAGCAACATTTAAACCAATATGTTTGCTTTCAGTGTGTTGCAGTAATTACATTGTGATTTTAGAGATTTTTAGAGATTTTAGAGGACAGATAAAGACTATTTGATTACACACCACAGAAGAGTCTTTCTTTATGAATCCCTTTGTGCATATTGGCTTATTCCTCGTTTGTCTTACTAGTTTACTGGCAGACTGGAGTGGGAGTTTTTTAGACTTATTGCTAATGTTAAATATTGTTTACAATAGTAAGTTATTGGCAATCCAGCAGCCAGTATTTTGCTGTACATTTACAGTGATAAGTTGTTTGCACAAGGACTTTATTGAACTTAGTGACTGTTTATGGATTTGTTTGTATAATGTTAATCACAGATGTAGGTGTGTCTCCTGCATTTATCATTGCCGTCACATAAAACCAACCTATCACAAAATGTATTAATCTGTGCTGTTTAATTATGCAGGAAATATTAAACCCAGGAGTTCTCTGAGGTTGTTTTACCAGAAGAAATTGAAGTCTTCCACTGAAAGCTGAAGTGCCTACAGGCTGAATATGGACAGCTGGATATTCACTCATCTTTCTCCAGCCTGTCAATTCACCCAGAACTGATATGACCTGTGGTTATATTTTCAGGATATTTTATAGACCATAAACATGTAGCTCTTGACAAATTGGGAAAAATACTAAAAGGATAAGGATTAACTTTTTGTATAGTCAATATATGGCTTTTCATTGTAACCATGAGAGGATCTCTAGTGTAAATACGAAACCGAAAATGTGTATTTGAAAACATAGATATTTATATACCAGTCTATAATAATATGTAGACACTATTAACACAGAAGCATAGGTTTGAGCAGTGGTGTTAGTTTGGGGGAGGGACTATCTATTTGATTCCACTAGTGTTTGAAATCAGTATTTATTAGTGCAATACAATTTGGGGCAGATAAGGGTACTAGTGTTTGTGTGTTTTTTGAGCCATGCCATTTGGTGCAGCTAAAGGCACTTAAATTGATTTTAGAAGAAGTCTGTCTCTTTCTACAGAATGGATTTAACTGTAGGTAATGACTTTTTGAAAATCTGCAGATCTTATTTTCCATTTGAGTTTCTCCATGACCGTTTTCTGTATCCTGCTGTTTCCCTATTAAGAATTCCGAGCAAAGCGAGAAAGCCCAGGCAAGCTGAGCATTATCACACATCACATGTAAATCCGTTGAGAGATAGAGATTTCTCTTCCTCATTATCCATGCAGGGCCAGTCAGGACCCTCAGAGAGCCGATAGAAGACGGAGGTCGCAGAGATAGCAAATAAATGCGGACTTACTAAAACATGAATGGACGAGAAATCTCCCCTCGTAGCTTTTAGTGTTAGCAACAGGCCAGTGGGAGCTGAGCTGAGCATTATTAAGCGTATGTGTGGGTGTTTGTGGAAATCTTTGATGTCAGTTGTGCTCTGGGTGGAGCTTGACGGGTTCTGATCTCCGCTGTCGTCGTCTCATTACGGGAACGTCCCTGCAGCTGGCGGATAATGTCAAATAATGAATGCTAAAATTGGCTCTGTTGTTTGGGAAAAACACGAAATGTTTTTTTGTTGGCGGTTATGTGCTGCAAATTGAAATTTTGATTGTAGGGAAAGGTCAGTTTTTGAAAGAGACTTTACCCGCCTGACCTTTTAAACCGACATTTAACTCTTTATACATCTGTGTATGTTTCCAGCTAATGACCGCAGGTGTGACATTCTCCATCTTCCACATCAGAAGCTGGAATTCCTGCCGCCGAATAAACAAAGTTAGTCAGAAAACAAGGCGAGGGGTGAGTTTCTGAGTGGCAGTTTGTGAGGTCAGGGGGTTCGCAAGAAAACACTGTTCTGTAGGCCCTAGCGTATCTTTAATAGGGTGTCAACTTGATGGCACTCCATGAGAAGATAGTGTCATTCAAGTGGCATTCAAACACCCTATACACTTGCTTTACGTTCAGATAGACTCCTGAGACCCTAGACTCGTATACCGAGTTTGATGGTGGGCCGGCAAATAACACACAATTTCTGGTGAAAAACGAGTGCTCATTGTTCTGTTAGCGTGAGCTCTATTCAAGCACTGACTGAATGGTTGGGAAGCTCACAATAGGAGTTTATGTTATCTCCAGAGCTACAGAGCTTTCCAGACCAACGCTAGGCTTTAGCTTATCCCTCACCCCCTTTCTTCCTGTCCTCCATCTTTCCCACAACACTATTGATCTCTGTCTGCTTCTTCATGCATCCATTCAGTCACAAAAAATACACATGCCTGGCCAGACTTCTCCATCCCACTGTTTTTCATTAATGGACGGATTTACAGCAGAGATGAAAGGAAGAGCAAAGAAAGTAAATGAGAGAGAGATAAAGCGTGACTGAGTGTGTCAGTGCAGTTGAGGTGATAATTATATTTGTAGCAGGTATAGACTCTATGATTACGGTTGATGTCCACTAACCTGACGTTATCAGAAAGCTAAAATTCATGTACTGGGGGTGGGTGAAATAACCAAGGACTTATATCACGAAATGAATAATTTTATATTGCAGGAATGGTTTATAACACACTCTGAATATTTTGCTTAGAATGTAACTCAAAAATGGCATTTATTTTACATAATGTAGTAAAGCTTATTTTTGGATAATCTGGTGTTTCAATAGTTTTACTTTTTAAGTGTATTGCATGACATTTGGTAGTTTTTTATTCAGAACTTAAATATATATTTAAACCAGTATCCCAACAAAATAAATGATGATAAGTCTGGCTGGGTTTTGTTATGTAACATCATTATGACTGATTTCAGAGATCTGATCAGTAAATGTGGTTAAACCACATTTACAGCATCCGTAAGGAATAGTCGATATATGATATATAGTTTCTATTTTGCATCAAAGAACCAAGCTGGAATGTTGCTTGGCAACTGTACACAATCTAGAGTTAGACTCACAACATTATAAATAACAAAGATGTTTACTCTAGAAGCCTCTGTCAGCAGCACAGTTTGCAGAGTAAACTACATATATATTTTTTAATCACACCATGAATTTACTGCAGTATAAACAATAGAGTAAATCTGTACTGGCTCATATATATTGTTGAAGGGTAAATTCCATCACCTTGCCTCACTGTATATGTGTATTTCACAGAAATGCCTTTGCTTTTATCATTAATTCTCTGAAACCTTCCAAAGCCTTTTTTATCCTCTTCTTTTATATTGCTCAGAGTAGAAAAAAGCATCATCTGAAACCTCAAGCTACGGTAACGTCTGCTCAGACTGAGTACGGTTGAACTTTAGATGCATGTCCCTGAGAACGTAACCATCTCTTTGATGGCGTACTGTACCGGGAGCTGTAAGTACAGTCTGCACGCGCTCCGATGGAGCTCAGATTTGACTTTGATAATGTGTACCTGTCAGTGGTAATTAATGACAAACGCTCATTGCTCTTGATTAATCGCGACTCGTTTAAGCGAACAGGATATGAGTCCTGTTCTGCCAGTTACTCTCATTTACCTTGGCTTGTTGCTCTCATTTTACACACTTAATTACCAGAACTGCTCCTTTATAGCCTCTTAAAAGGCCGCCACAGAAAATGAGTTCTCGCTGGGCCTTTGTTGTGATTCTGTACAGCACAGGCATGAATTGCACTAAAGTCTGTTAAGAACATTAAAAAGCACAACCTGTTCACCTTTAAATCAGGAGAAATCATGCTTTGTTGTCACCAGTGAACTTCAGTCAGGCCATATCAGATTATTTCTGTAAAAGCCAACAGATAAAGGCAAGAGACAGATGCTTTTAATACGTTTTCTTGATGCTATTTAGTGGTGTTGCTATGGAAACTGTTTCTAATGAGGAGAGGTGTGCTGTGCATTTTCTGTATGTTTAGACTTTCAACTTACAGACTTGCATATCATAGATTTGGGGGTAGAATCTTTAAGCAATCACCCAATCACCCGCTGTAGCAACACCCTAGCAACACCCTAGCAACCACCCAACACAACCCTATCAACTGTATAACAGCAACATACTTTTGCACAGAAAGTCCATAGCAACAGGCCAGAAAGTGTTTTTTTGGGAGTTTGGAATGAGTCAGTCCTCGTGTGAGTGTATCTGCCCCAGTTTGCAGCACTGGGCATATCTTGCTCTCTATGTTTATCCAAGCTGTGCTGAGTACAGGCCAATCTCAGGGCAGTTCCTCCCAGCTGGCTCGCATCCAGGATCTCTTCCTGCCCACAGCTTAACAGCACCGTCCCGCTCCGTTCCTGCCTCCACATGCTGCCTACTGCACCACCTCCTCCTCTCCTAATAACTTCTAATTGTTCTCCACTGGAACCCTGTGCACCCTGATCACATGATGTGCTGCTGATGTCATCATGTCATCAGCGCTTGTTGACAAATGCTAGATTTCATTCATGAAAACATGATGCTGTGTGCCCACAGAGCCCAGAACACAGCGTCTTTTCATCATGTTCTCATTAGAGATCCTCGATTCTCCTGGGTTTTTCTGCGGTTTTATTAATCTTTTTCTGTTGCCCTTTATGTGGCGTAAAAACACAGGTTTACTGTTAAGAAGGGTGAGATGTTTTTAAACAGAAGCCTGTGATTTTCTTCAGCATCTTGCAGACTTGTGAGGATCAGTTTAGTTCTGAATGCTCTTCTCCCTTAAACATGAAAGTCAAGCCAGAGCATAGATGTAGTTTTCGGTCTTTCTCTTGAGAATAGCTCATGAAAGGTGCCTTAGGTCTAAGTGAATTAGCCCAGTTCTGTAGCTACAGCATCAATTGGGTTCTTAGAAGTTCTGGGGTTGACCCACATTTGACTGTATAAATTGATTTTTTACTTAACGAGGAATGAAATACATTTAATTACAGCAAAATATTTGGCCTAAATCAAATTACTGTTTATTTAAGTTATGCAGTGGCAAACACAGTTGAAATTGGGAGAAATATGACATGTTTTAGGTGTGCAGGCATTGTATGAGTTGTAGGATCTGTGAGCAATATGGGTAATGTAGTTCTAGTGAAGGTATGTCACGCTAATCAGTGACATGCCGACTGCATGTATTTGTTATTTTCTCAAGTGCATCAACATTTTTGTTTCCTGCAAATGTGGCTTCTATGTAAATCCAAAAGTATTTTGTCCTATTAAAACATAGCAGTGTGTTTAGTTACTTCATACCAGGGTGCAATGTTGTACCAAGTTTCTTTTAAAAGTAACGTTACAAGCACAGGTCCTTAGAGACCCCTACAGAAGTTTGTGATACTGTACGCTCACGTTGAACAGAATGAGTCTGTTGTCACTTTCTCCCTTGTTTGTAGCCCTCAACACCTTGATGTCTCAGAGAGTGAATAATTATAGACCCAGCTCTGCACTGCAGCGTATACTCCCCCGTGTGTTTGGGGTCTATGGGAATACCGGAGATCAGGTAATGCGGGGAAGATAAATAGAGCGTCACCTTTTGTAGAAGACTGTGAGCAGGAGGCCCAATGAACCATGCCACCTCGTAATTACAATGAAATATAAAAATGACGGGTGATTTAAGACTGGCACGTGTGTTGAGCAGAGGCCCCGCCTCCTGTTAATGGCTCCATATAGGCAGGTTTGTGGAGAGGTGCCAGGCAAATAGGAATGATAATAAGGACATTACCTCGCTTCAGAGAATTGGGGTGTAGTTGAGTTATTGAATGCGTTCTGACCAAGGGGCGTTTTCTTAAAGGTGTTCTGACTGCTCTGTTCATGTATGTGTGTGTGGCTACAAGCTAATATCCGCATTCTCCTCCACCTGACATTGAGCCTTAAGGCTTAATGGTTGTTCTTTCTCATGTGTCATCTGGAGATCTGAATTTTCCACTAGACAAAGTTGCTTGAAGGCTCGGTTTAACTCAGACTGTCTTTCTCCTCAGATCGGTCAGTGGCATTCAGAGCAGGGACTGTCGATGGAGAAGCAGCTTCCATCACTGAATCTGACAGATACACTATTTAACACCACTCTCACCATAACTACCATCCTGGTAAGTCCTGAATCTTCTGCCCTGGTTCACACCCATTCATTTTGAAGCTGTGATTTGTAAGCAGAAGTTTTAGATGTTATTGCTGTTTTTTTCTGTAACTTTTTCTGTAACTCTGTATGTAACAACTTGAGAATGGTTTATAATATACTGTATAACATTAAAAATGCTCTACCAATGTTAATTCCTGAACATTTTGTGACAACTTTGAGAAACTTTTAGAGGCATTATCCAATGTTCTGAGAACATTCCCTGTTGGTTGGGTAAGGTGAGACTAATAGCTCCTCTTTGCAGCTTCCAGAAACGTTCTGTTTAGTCTCTGATCACCCCAGGGTTCGATGCTGATCTAAATAAAGATGACTGGAAGCTAACAAGCATGCCTGTGATAGCATTTCCTGGAGCATCAACCACCAATTGAAGATGTAATCCACAAAGCTGCTATCTGGGGGCAATTTTCTCATCATCTCACACACTATATAGTGATGGGGTGAAGAAGTTTTAACAGCCCTAGGGTGGATTTGTCTGGGTCACCATACGCCAACGCTAGAAGAGAAAACGACAAAGAAATAAGGAGAAATGAAAAGGCCAGTGTGAGGTTTATGAAGACCTCTTAAGACAATAAAAAGCTGTTTATTTCTACTCCAAGTACAGGATCTTCTATAGCCTTCACTGCAAACACCTGATGAATGAGAAGAAATGCTTCATAAATGTCCTTATCAAATCTGTTATTCTACCCAGAGCAGATGTTTCTAACCCATGTTCTTGGAGGTCCTCAGACCTGCAGAGTTTAGCTCCAACACACCTGCCTGGAGGTTTCTAGCAGTCTCCAAGATCTTGATTAGCTGGTTTAGGTGTGACTTAAGGTTAGAGCTAAACAGGTTTGTGGATTTTTTTGAAGACCTGATCTCCAGAAATCTTGTGTTTGGAAGTGTCTTCACTGATAGTTGTACACAGGTGGAACAAATAATTCCATACAAATCTTTTACTGTTAGACTTGCGTTGCAGCTGGAGAAACCTGGGAGAATTTTGCACCATATGTTTATTGCATTTTAAAGATATAAGGAGGCTTTTGCCACATTAAAGAGACACAGAGCAGCAATTTCAGCTCTATCACAACTCATTCATCACAGCCTGATTGCAGTGTCTGTTTTATCTCAGTAAACACGCCACAGTTGAAATTTGCTGTGGGACTTTACCTGTGGAACATTCCGGCAGAGCATTCATTACTGCTCTGAGCTTTTGTCATCACTGGGGTCACACCACGCAAACACACACACACACACAGATTAAATTTTAGCCAGGTGATATGGACTAGAGCCAACATTTTTGTTAAGATAGACTGTATATCACATCCACTTTCACTTGTGTGGTGTGACATCGTCTAAACTGTATTAACTGTTCTAGGGGTTTTGTAGGCCTTCCTGTCATTGAGATCATTAACCACAAATCTGTTTCTCTGCTCAGTGACTTAATGGAGCAACTCAAGGAATTATGTTTCTTTGCACATGTATGTCATTTGTACTGAGGAAACGTGAGCAATGTGCTGAACAAATGGTGCGCAAAACCCCAAGGGGTGAATTCACAAGGTTTACACAACTTTAGTGGTGGTTTATTCATTGCAGAATTTGTATTATATGCTATATTAGGTTGTAATATAAAAGAAATGTTTGGTTTTTTTGACTGGAAATGTTTGTGTTTTTATTAATCACCTCAGCAGAAATTCTTCAAATGATTATCAAGTGATAAAAGAGGGCATTATAACCAGGCATATCTTTAGATTACAGTGGTGTAGTAATGCTGTGCACTCCAAGTCAAGTATGCTAGCTCGCATTAGCCAACAGCATCCTTAACAACTCGGCACTCATACTTACTCAGCAAATGCTTCAGCAACTCTGTCAACAAGCTTGCATAATAACTTAGACTCATCTATCAGTGAAATGATGACCACTTACAAACCTCATTTGTGAGCACCGAGTCCTGCTAGACCTCAGGAGCAGCAGAGTGGATGTAATTTCTATGCGTTATGATCAGTGTGAACTGAAGTGGATTTTGAATCACCGCACCTCTTTAGAGACGAGACAGCACTCACATTCAGCAGCTAAATTCACATAATCAATGGCGGCAATATTGTGCTGTTTCTGAAAACCTGTGGAAATAAGATTGCAGAAGCGGTTTTTGGTTGAACTCTCACACATGCAAGCAGAGGCTGAAGCACTATTATTATGTTCCAGAAAAGGCAAATGGCTTTTATTCATGCATCTGAAATGCTTATAAATATAAAATGTGAGGTGCTAGTTTCACGTAACGTGTCGTTGTGCAATTTTTGGGACTGTTTGCTCAGGTGAAGCTGGTTTCATCAGGGCAGCTGAAGCGGTGCTACGCAGACCATCCACTGTCCAATTCTTCTCATGCAAGCCATCAAAACATCAAGGGAGGAATAAAACAAAAAAATCAAACGAGTATTGGACCAGTCAGTAAACAAACTCAGTCACTCACTGTTTTTGGGGCCATCTTTTTTGCGCTTCAGGAAATCTAGGGAATGCTAACTCACAAATCCAATTTTCCTTTTCACAAATCCTCTCTAAAGAAAAAAGCTTTGAGATTTGATTTGAGTTAAGATTGACTTTGTTTTCTCGAATGTACCAAAAACAGACTGCTGCCATGCTATATTTTTAAAATGGATTTCATCAGCTGACAGCCTTCCATGAAAACAAATAGAATCAAATCCGCCTCAGATCCCAGAACAGTGAGGAATGTTACGTTCGACAGACTCAACGCTCAATGTGCCCTTAATCTCACTGTCGCCACTATTAAACAGAAAGTTTCTTTCTCTGATGTGACCTGCAGATTTTATGGAACCATTCAGGCTTGGAAGAGAGGATTGCTTGGCCCGATAGCAGCTTTCGCTTAGTTGATTGATGTCCGAGCGCCACTCCTCAGATTGATGGCGGCATGCCAGGCCTGCTCTTGTGTGTTCACAGTTAACCTCCTTCTCCAGCCTCTATTACTGCCCTGCCTCTTCTCATACATTCTCCCATTAATGGATTATTATGTGTAAAAATGCAATCATTCTATTTTCCTCCCCAATCATCAATCAGACCCAAGGCCATTTGGCCCATTACGGGCGACACGCAGTGACCTGAAGCCACCCGCTTTTCTCGCCTGGTGCGTGGACCTGTTAATTGAATCCAGACGGTTTGTTTATTAGCTTTGGTTCATCCTTTATGGAACCTTCTGTGTAATATTTGACTTGCCGCTCTTTAATAAGCCTAGTTTAGGAGAAAATGTCCAGCTATGGTACCTGAGTGCCTCCAGCAGGCTGAAAGCGATGAAAATTTGCATTTATATTGTGATCTGCTGCATAAGCGAGACGGTGTCATTGCGGGGCATGACGGCAACATGTGTGGATGATTCAATGAGTTAATGAACGAAATGGAAGATTTGCATTTATAGTGTGAGACTCTGACTCCTGGCCAAAGCGGTGACTCTCTTGTGTCGTGGCAATACGGGATTTCACTGTTGAAGTCCAAGGTTTGTGCATCCATCTGCAAATACAGCGCATGGCTTTTGTAGACGTACAAATGAGGTGATGGGGACCATTGTGGCGTATTAGGATGCATATGAGCGATTCATATAAATAGGGTTCAGGTTTATTTGAAGTGTCAGAACATTTCCATCGTCTGACAGGCCACGAGGCCCAGCTGCTGCTGTACTCGGGCCAGCTGGAGCGTGGCCACTGGGCACATCAGAACCAGGAATGCAGGACCAGACAAGCAGGTAGAAAAAAGGGAGAAAGTGTTGCCATGGTGATGGGAAAGACTGAAAAGTCTCCTAAGCTCTTCAAATTGCCACTCAGAGCATCGGAGTGAAGTCTGGTAGATTTACTAGTGAAAATGAAACGCCCTTCAGTCTACCAGTTTGTGCTAAACAAATCTTAAGTACAAAAGACCTTTTTCTTTTGCGCTTAAAGAAATGCTCTAGTGCTCTAGTTACAACAAAATGTGATTTTCAAAAGCTTTCATATGGCTGGTTAAATTCAGTAGTGGCTGTTTATCTGCAGCGACAATAAGCTGTTCAATTTATGCAGTGTTTCACAGAAATGACAGTGATCCAGTCTTCCACAGAACAGCAGAAACACACCTGTATCAAGGCCTGGTGCGCAACTGTGAGCGCAGCGAGTGTTTATTTAATGATGGCAGGATGAAATATTTACAAACCCTTTATTTTGACTGCAGATTGCCTAATAAATCTGTTCTCTCTTTCCTTCATCAAGCACACGCCTTTGACAGCATGAGAAAACAAATCGTAAATTAGAAACGGTCTTTTTAGTGGGCTCACATTAGTCTCTGAGCACCACGCACACAGATTGAGCGACCTCCCAAGCGTACAATATTAGGGTGTAAGAATGTTTTCCGAGTATTTTTAGTAAGTAACAAAAAATGTGAAAGGAAAAAATGTACATTGAAAACTCTAGCAATCTTTATTTTAACCTTTTTTGCTTTATAAGAA
>JBAJNP010011981.1:0-13992 GCA_036877545.1 Yasuhikotakia modesta | reverse complement strand
CCACAGGTGAGTCTAATGATTCATTTAAGAGATGTCCAGCAGACAGGTCACTATAAAAGGGCATTACTTAACAAAGAAAAGCCCTTCCCATTTCATGCTGTCAGCAATGGCTCCCCCATGCACACTGCAGAGGAATGGCATACATGGGTATTGTCCATGAAGGAAGCCTCTCCTAAAGCCCATGCACAAAAATCATGCCTAGAATTTGCTAGGGCCCATGCTAAAAAAGATGAAGACTACTGGGACTCTATACTCTGGAGTGATGAGACAAAGATCACTGTTTTTGGGACTAATGTTTTTATAACTGTATGGTGTCGTAAAGGTGAGGATTTGAAAGAAAAATGCATGGTGCCTACAGTGAAACATGGTGGTGGCAGTGTCCTTATGTGGGACTGCATGAGTGCTGCTGGTGTTGGGGAGCTGCATTTCATTGATGGTATCATGAACTGCACAATGTACTGCTCTATACTGAAGGAGAAGATGCTGCCATCACTCCATTCACTTGGTCGTTGTGCACTTTTCCAACATGTCAATGATCCAAAACACATCTTAAGCTACTGTTGCATTTCTGAAGAAGAACAGGGTGAAGGTGATTGAATGGCCAAGTATGTCTCCTTATCTGAACCAAATCGAACACCTGTGGGAAATTCTAAAGCGACAAGTTGAGCATCACTCTCCATCCAGCATCCAGGCTCTAAAAGAGGTTATTCTTGAAGAATGGAAAAAGATAAATGTTGCAATATGTCTGCAACTTGTTCATTCCATGCATAGAAGACTTGGTGCTGTCCTTAAAAATCACGGTGCTCATACAAAATACTAGATGCAGTAGTTTGTTGCAGGATGTATTCAATTTTGCTTCAACCAATTTAATTAAAACCGAAGATTTTGTGATCTAAGTTAGATTATTAACCTTAATTTTATGTTATGGAGTTGAAGACATGTTCAATATAACTCAGCCTTGTGAAAAGTTTGGAAATTGTTTTTTTTGGTCATTGAGCTACTGGTTAAATTTGTATAAAATGTAGCTGTAGAGGGTATGTCTAAGCGACTGTGTGAGAGACTCACAGGGGCACCACGAGTACCAAAAGGCCCAGAAGGTCCCGCAGGTCCAGATTCTCCCTGAAACATAAAAGAGACTAAATCATGTCCAACTGTGATTATTACTAGATATTCAACAGTATCTTAAAACGTATTATGCACCAATAAACTATAAACTTTAGTTTAGTACCTTTTCACCATTGGGTCCGGCAGGTCCTGGAGGACCAATTGACCCTGTTAAACCCTGAAAAGACACAGAACACCTTCCTCAAATATTGTTTATAAAATACTGTTTATAAAGCCTATAAAAGGATTTTATTAAAATTCATTTTCATATATTCAGACAGATCGGATTGTATATTGGCATATTTAAACAGCATATAGCCTTTTTCTACAAACTAGTTGACCTGAAAACACAGCAGCACAACAATGTCGTGATTTATTCATTAGACAAAAAAAGATGCTTAAATTTGTAAAATAAAGTAATTCTGACACTGATTTCTGTTTGAATGAGTCATATTTTAAAATGATTACGAACACACACAAATATTTAATATTAAGACATATATTATAAACTGCTGTAGAAAAGGATTGTAAATCTTACTCTAGCACCATCTTTCCCAGGAGCTCCTTCAGGTCCTTTCTCACCATTATCACCCTGTGACATAAAGACAAAATCTCACATAACCTAAACAAAGGCTGTGTTATTTTGTGTTATAATTGTCCTAACGTGGGACACTGTGAAATGTGGAACATTTAAGGTTCAAGCCTCCCCCCAAACCAATTAATGCCAGTGAAATTCAAATCAACAAATCAAAGCTGCACTGTCATGTGAACAAAATCTCATGACCTAATATCTGTGCAGTCATACATCAGGCTTAACATTGTAATAAACTACAGAAGTCGAAATACAAAAAATGTCCCACATTAGGGCAATCCACCCCATCCAAAAATAATGACATAAAATGCAAAAACCTTTGATCTGATCTGTGCTATTTCCCTGTATGAGGGTAAATTGCATGTGCTGTAGTACCGTCAAGATCTTGGAGGCAGATCTTACGTATAGTCCAATGCAAAACAATAGCATTTTTGATGGGTTTGCACCTACTCTGTCACCCTTTGGTCCAGAAATTCCTGGTGTTCCTCTCTCTCCTGGCATTCCCTGCAATCCTGGGGGTCCCTGAGCACCAGGAAGACCAGCGGGACCCACAGCACCCTGAAAATGACAGAAAACATGAACTAATAAATTTATTAAACAGTGACTCATATTGCCCTGCATTTCTGCCCCTTTTTATTGCCCCTTTTTCACAGACTGGTGGCAGGTGCTGGGTGGCTGACTTGACAGCTGAAAGAAACTCTTCAACTTAAGAAATAAATGTCCTTACAATTACAACACATGGTTTCTTAAATGGGTTTGTTAAAGCTGATAGGATATTTCCGAAAATGTATGTTTTTAGTTGCATTTATTATTTAAAGGACAGACAGACAGACTGATTAGACATATTTGCTGACCTTAGGTCCATCAGTTCCTGGTGTCCCAGGAAGACCACGAGGCCCCTGCAGGCCCTGTGGTCCTGCACCTCCTCTCTCTCCTGGGAAACCACGCTCACCCTGAGAGAAACAAATTTAGCAAACTTCAAAACAAGAAAGACACCTACAATTCTAATACAACGAATTGATTTGAAACTCACTCTGGGTCCTGTGGCCCCAGCAGCACCAGCCTCTCCTGGAACACCCTGAATAAGCAAAAACATCCTGTACTTCACTATATAAATAATTTTTTAATTACACATGTCTATATTTTCTTTAAACCCACCTGGTCACCAGGTTTACCTCCCTCTCCAGGGGGACCAGGGGGCCCGGGCAGCCCCTAGGAACAAACCAAAATGCAATCATCTGTATTATTGATTGTTATATAATTGTACTGGTCGTTTCAAAAAGAATCAAATTTTACCAGACATCTGTTAAGCTTACTGTAATTGTGACTATTATTAGGATGTACATACTTTTAAAGAAGATAGTTCTGTATCTACCAACTGACTCGATGAGCCGCATTTGAGGCCATTGTAAAACAGCTGATATAATCATTTATCTGTGACTGCACATCAGTTCAACATTAATGCTGTACGGCATTAACCATTTCAAAAAACTAAAATCATTCATCATTTGTAGAAAGACAGACTAATATTAACTCACTTGAAAGCCAGAAGGACCAGGCTGACCCTGTTCTCCTCTTTCTCCTGCAGGACCCTGAAACAATGATATGAACCAAAGATTTAACTCTTGTATGTTGAGTAAGCGAGGTCTCCACAGTCATTACTTCTCATGAAACCACTTTTGACGTATACATTGATACTCTTGGTATCTCTTTTCTCATTCTTTAAAATAGGTAACTAAGTGGTTAAAATTAAACATAAATCTATAAATAGTGTTTAAATACACAAACTACTAAGTTTGTTTTAATTGAGGAACACTTACAGCTGGTCCAGGTGGTCCTGCAGCACCTGTTTCGCCATCCTTACCAGGCAGACCCTAAAGAGCATGAGAGGGAGTGTATGAACATGACAATCAAACAAATGTCTCATTATATCAGTCACAGAACAGTAAAAAGATCCCATAATTCATATAGAGAGAATTTCAAAAGAACTGTAATTTTGTAACATTTATGTGGCTGGAAAACAGCAAAGACTGAAGCTGAGGCATTAAGATGATGCTGAAGAAAGCTGATGTGACAGGATGTCTACAAACATTCTGTTAAATAACTGGATGTGACCATCTGCAGTTGGCAACAGTTAAGTAAGAGCTGTTTCCTCAAACTTATGACTTATGATCCTGCTATGATCTGAGTTATTCTCAGCTAACCATGCTAAGGGGCCTTTCTAGCATAAAACCCTTTCACACAATAAAAAGCTGCGTGAAGCAGGGTGAAATTTGTGGTGGCAACATTCCTTGCAAAAATAGGGATTTATAAAGAAAGTTTCATTGCTAAAGTTCCATTGCTAAAAAAGTTCCCAATTTCCACAACATTTTGACCCTGGGTAATCTCCTGTAACACTCCCACAAAGTTTTCTAGACTGTGTTTTAAAGGCCTCCAATGGTAACATGAAATATCACATGGATAAAGTACTCTGAATGCATAGAATACAGCCTGCATTTGGTCACACTGTAAATTTTAATTTAGTTTTCCTAAAAATCAATTAGGCCCAATTCAATTATAAAATGGTTATTTATATCCAACAAATAAATCTGTCAGTCAGTGTACCATCCATAACCAAAACATCAGTGCCACTACCCTGATAAAACCAATATGACTGCAATCCACTACCGACTTATCAGTATTAAAATTACGAAAATTAAAATGTCTGTTTGCACTTAGCTGAAACTTACACTAACTCCGCCAACCAGCGTGTGATTGGACTATTACAAAAGACATATGTTAAGCAACTGATCTAGTGGTGCAGATGGTAAAGCATGTGCCATAGTCATTTTTGACACATTGCTCGAAAATGTGGCAAGAGGTATGCATTGTGAGCATGTTTTTCCATATTTTTCTATTTCATGATTGGTCATCAACGGATACTGTAAAAGACTGGAATATTGATTATTGAATATTGATATTGATTGAATATTAAGCGTGATTAACAAGAACCTTATTAAGGCAAATATGGGAGGAGCGTGAGGATCGTGCACAAACGCACAAGTTAACTCTGTAGTGATACAGAGAAGAGTGCGTACAGCTGTGTGCCGCATGATGTTATAAATCAGGTCTTTTCGGGTGTACGAAATCTTTTAGAGTTAGTTCTATAAATGAGGCCCCAGCTGAAGAAATTTCAAACATTTAAAACCCTCTCTCCTGGTAACCCTGCATGTATGGGTATCAGTCAGAATCTCAATGTTTCATCTAATTAGGAGAACACTACCGCAAATATTACTGTGCGTTGTCTCAGGCAGTTCATGTGTAAACAGCTGATGTTTATTGTCATTTTTTTACTTTTTGCTTCTATGTTTCTCTCACATTGTAAGACACTTTGGATAAAAATGTCTGCTAAATTTCGAAATGTAAATACATGCCACTGAATTTAACAAGCCACAAAGTCAAGCACACAACCTAGTCTAGCACACAAGCTTGTCAGATGAGGTGAGATGAAGAGGTGAGCTAACTATAGACTAAAGATAGACTAAAGATCCAGGTAAACAATTAATTAATGTTTTGTGTTTCTTATAGCATTATAGTTTTGTCTTGTTTGTAGCGTGATTAATATTTGTGTAATACATGTGTTAGAGAAGTAACATATTATTTTAATTAGGTTTTTGTAAAATGAACAAAATTAATGAAATTACTTGAAAAAAGATTTGTTCATTTTGCTGAATGAGACTCAAAGGTCTGAGTCAGTAAAATGAAGTAAAAAGTGAAATTTTATTTTTCATTATATATAATGATGAAAAGATGAAAAAAAATTGAACTGAAAAACCTATATTCTGGTGCCAGAAATATATTGTTATATTAAAAGAATTTGGAGTAAGGATGTTATAAAACAAAACTTACAATTCAACAAATAAACTTACTCGCAAACCAGGAGCTCCAGCTAGTCCCTTCTCTCCAGGTTTTCCACCCTCACCCTACAGTGAGAAAAAAATGCATGATATAAGTGTTAGTTATTTATAGCTATTATTCACAGTGTTTTACCTAATATTCATAGTATTATTACATAATATACACACTCAAGATGCTCTAATATAAAAACTAAAAAAAAAACAGTATGTATGGATAAATTTTAATATTTACATTGCCACCCTTGGGTCCAGGAAATCCCATCACTCCAGGTTGACCACGAGCACCCTGAGGTCCTGGGGGTCCTGGACGGCCATCTTCACCAGGAGCACCCTACACCATCAACAGAAACCAAAGGAAAAGATCCACATACACCATTACTTCAGATCAACAAATATGACTCTTCTATGCCCGATGCAATGTGATATACTGTAACCTGCATGTTTTTAAATGCATTTTCAACAAAACAATTTAAGTTAGAGTTAAAATTGAAGAATGAAAGTGAATTGTTTTTATGTCTGTCTTTAATAACATTACCACTTACTTCAATTAACAAATCTGCTGATTCATTAGAACATTCCAAATAACATCTTGTGTTAAATCTGATCCTCTGTTTGAAGCGTGTTTGAAGGAACAGCACCCTGCAGCACCCAGGGAGCAATCAGTGGTTAGCTGCCTTGCTCAGGGGCACTTTGGTTGCTGCCTGCCAATGCTAGAATTGAACCAGTAACCTACTGATTATAAGCCTGACTCCTTAACCAGTAGACCACAACTGCCCCACAATTTAACAGTGTCCCAAATTTTCAAATAAAATAGACGTTAAAATACTTTAATGTTTAAATTAGATTTTGAATCATAGATTTTCTTTTGTTCCCCCACTGTGTATACATTTTTTTTTCCAACATTCATGTTAGGTTTAAGTAGTAGATTTTAGTAGGGTGAAGTAACAGTTCCATTGTTTTTGAACTGCGTTCTGCATGTCATTCTTTTCCTGTAGAGCAAACTCACTACATAAGAACTGCATTTAATCAAAATTTATTCCAACCTCTAAACTGTCAATATGTGACCAATCCAAACAAACTGTCTACTCACAGATGGACCACCTTTGCCCTGTGGGCCTGCATCTCCTGGACGCCCCGTCAGACCCTACATAAACAGAGACATCTGTGAGTATGACACAATTCATTGAAGTATGACACATTTTCAGGAAAGCTGTCTAAATGAACACTGAAATCAGATTGACTGATTTACTCTTGCACCAGGCAGACCAGGCTCTCCAGGCCGTCCTGGGTCACCATTTGCTCCTTTGGGTCCTGATACTCCTGGAGCTCCACGCTCACCAGGAGCTCCCTACAACACAAACATGCATCCGAATATTAAATAATAAATACAAACTAGACACATTACCAGAAAACCAGACATTATTAAGTATGCATTATTTTTAGGCATAATTGTTTAATTTTTTAAAGTATTTTTTAAATCCCCATATTTAATTAACTTCTCTGTCTACAGCAACCCTGTAAGAGACATTCTGTTTAAAGTTTTAACAGACAAATTTTGTTGATGGACATTTTGCATAATAACAGTTTTAAAAGTTAAAATAAAAGTTTTGTTTTGATCAAAGAACTGATGATGACTATCACAGATAGTCAATTACTGTAACAGTCACGGTAACTGACAGATCACTGTTGTAAGATAACTGTTGGACCACAGCCCAGCATTACAAATCCTGACAGATTTTCTTCTCTAGCATCTTAAACATAGTCACATTATAAGATTTTAAAATCATGGCACATCACACGTTATTAGACATTACAAGACATTATTAAGATTATTGTATCAGAGGGAGCACCTTATGATCTTACTAGGAAGCGGACGTAAACAAATCAAGATTGTAATGCATTTTTTAACATAATTACTATCTACATTTGCTAGCTAGTGCCACCACATCTTTCTACAGTGGTTACATGAGTTACATGAGTTACTAGAATATTCCTTTCATGTTCCCATTTTACATGTTACAGAGCACAGGCTGATTTTTGGCACTTGTCATTATGTCCCCATGTTTACATTTTATCAACATTAAGAAACATCAATGAAGGTTGATGTAATCTGGCCTGATCAGGGTCATGCTCCCAATTTCTTCAAAAAGGGAAAAATTGGGGTAAAGTTGGCTTGAAAATCCTGTATTCTGGGCCTGGTTAAACTGTCAGATCACTCTAATTGTCAATCCACGTCCTTACATATTTTACAGGGTAGATTCCACAGAGAGGAGACAGAGATACATCATTACACATTCAGATCTTCTACGGGTACAGTCTCACCTTTGGACCAGCCAAACCGTCTTGTCCAGGAAAACCACGATTACCAGGAGCTCCCTACAGAAAACAGGATTTAGTATAATGCTTCACCCAAAGAACAGTATGATACAATGACCCTGTCTAACCACTTTGGTACATTTTGTTAGACACTTTGTTTGTTACACAGTGAAGTGATACACAGTGAAGTGAAATATATTACATTGTGAAATATATTACATATTACATATTGTGACACATAAATTGTTATGAAAAGTCTATTTTTACAATCGTAAAAACACTTCATTATTCCATTATATGTCCCTTTCAAGCTTTAAAATAAAATGTAATTAAATTGACTAACACGTCACAGGATAGATGAATAGTGCCACGCACAGAAGCTCAGAAACAGCACTAAACAAGCAAGTTCTTACAAAGTTTGATTAAACTAAACGTTTCTCACTCTTTCTCCAGGCGGACCAGTGGGTCCAGCAGCACCAGGATCTCCTCTGGGTCCTCGCTTACCTTCCTCTCCAGCAGGGCCAGGGGCTCCTTGAGGCCCAGCATTACCCTAAACAGACCACAGTTGAGGTCTTTGAATTTAACTATCATAACTCTGTAAGATGACATTTTAATAATAATAAATTACTATTTATTAAAGCTTGTTCAATTAGAAACAACACACATCAGATAAATAGACAGGCAATTTTAAAAATAAACTGCACAGTATGCATATTAAAATAGTAATTACAAAATAGTAAATCAAACTCATTGTTTTAATTTGTAATTATTTCGCCCATTAAACTGTTGCTAAGAGAAAAACAATTAACATGAATGTTTGGAACAGAACTTACAATTTCTCCCTTAGGACCAGCCTCACCCTTGAACCCTGCTAGACCAAGATCACCCTAAAGAAGACATGCACATCTTAATCATAGTCTTTGATTTAAGAATATAATAATTATTTAAGTCATACTTTTTTATTTACAAGTTATACGTTATTTTAAGCTTTCCTTGTAACAGTATAATTTTACATTTAAGTTCTGATTCATATTAATTAACAACATCTACTTACTAAAGGATTTTGATTTTATATAGAATAGGATATCCCAATCTATCAGATTAGGATGTGAGATTTTTTATTTTAGGGTTAGATGCATGTAATTCAACTGTGTGTAACAATAATAACATTGTAAAATAAAGTGTAACAAAGTCAACTAATTCCTAATAAAGGAATCCAAAAACAATTTTAACAAAGCATGTTACAAACAAAGCTGATTGTTAGGCACAGCGTGAATTCTTGTCCTGTCTTTGAAAAGATCATCATCATCTTTACTACAAATAGACAAGAAAGGATCCTGTATGATGCTAAAGGAAATACTGCTTGTCAGATTGTTTAATCAGAGTTACTGTCAGTTCATAGATATTTGGATCAAGGATCCAAAGCTTATTAATATAAAATGAGATTTTGACAGCAAAATTTGACATTAAGACATGAAAGAAGTCATTAAGAGCGTTACGTTACTTAATTAGTAGCTATTATTTATACATTTTCACACAGTCTCTCTACATGCAAATAAATAGCACTGTTGAGCTGTACAAGGACATTTGGAGTAACTGTTGAAACCTACAGACTGTCCCTTTGGTCCAAGTGGGCCAGTTGCTCCCTGAGGTCCAGGAGGGCCACGAGGGCCTGGAAAACCAGGAGCACCAGCAATACCAGGAGCGCCCTACAGGTGAAGATTGTATGTAATTTATGTTTCAGATGGAACTATAGTTCCCCATATTATTTAGCAGCTGTGGTCAATAACATGATCAAAAATAATACCTTGAAGTCAATAATCGAAAAAAGGGAATGATGAAAAGGCTATCAATAGATAGGGAGAAAAGGAATGCATTTACATTGCAGCTCTAAAGAGATCCATGTACTTACAGCTGATCCTTTAGCTCCAGGAATGCCATCAGTACCAGGGTTACCCTGTAGATTTAGAGAGATTATCCAGTCAGCAGGATTGCTGTATATTGCTGATATATGTATATACACAAATATACATATATATATTAGATATGATTCTAGAAGATATGAAATGATTTCTTGTCACAACAATCCTGACACGCAAGTAATGCCATTTGTTAAAAAACATTAAATTAATATAGATACAATAAATGTTTATACATCGTATGCATTAGCAGCGCATATCAGCGCCTACATTAACATGTTTAATGTTAATGCATTGTCTGCAGAGCTGCTGCAGTGTCTTGTTTTGCACTCACACTAACAATCAGTTAAAAAAGTACTTGCATGGGAGGACACACTGTTGTTTCACAATCAGCTTCTGATCATTATCTTCTGCATTATTGACTGTTCTGCATTGAGTGAATCTAAACTCGATCTTTTCGAGATACAGATAAAAATGGAGGCCTTTTTATCAAACTCTAACCCTAAAACAAATCAAAGTTATAGAAACTGCAATGATAGTAAAATTAATTTCACCAAAGAGGTTTCGCTCCTAAATGTTTTAAAAATAAAGAAATGCACACTTGTGATTGTTGTATTGAAAGTAGGCTAACTGCGGATATGATTTAGGTTAGTTAAAATAAATAGACAAAGATTTAAAATGCAATTTTAGTTTTACAACTTACAACTGTACAACTTAATCTTTACACCTGGTTTTTATTATTTCATTAGTTATGATAAATAATAACAATCTTGAGATGGACCCCATAATCTGCAGACAGTCGAATATGTCTGGTTACTCACAGAGGCTCCAGAAGGCCCTGAGGATCCAGGGACTCCAGACTCTCCACGAGGTCCTTGTGCCCCCTCAGGACCACGGGCACCAGTAGGTCCTGCTTCACCCTAAAAAGAAGCATAAATTCAACATGATACAAACTATGTATTTGTCTTACATTACAACTTCTTAGCATGACCATTACTTTGTCAACATTATTAATGCCAGCAATACTGATAATAAATAACTGATCATAAACTTCTAGATCGGCAGTGTCTGGTCAAAATTCTATGCAACAATTTGCATGCATATTGTAGTGTACACTGTATAGCAGGTGTGCTCAGTCCAGCTCTTAGAGGGCCAGTGTTCTGCAGAGTTTAGCTTCAGCCTTATTCAAACACACCCGAACCAGCTAAGTCTTACTAGGCAGACTAGAAACAGCTAAAAATGTATATTAAGGCAAGATGAAAATAAATTCTACAGGACACTGGCCCTCCAGGAGCAGGATTTCTGTATAGTGTAACACAGCTTTTGAGATACAAACAATTGAAGTTCAGATAAGTAACACATCAAATGCATCTCATAGAAAATCCCCACAAGAGGCAACCAAAAAAAATGTTCTGTATGGTTCAGAACACGGTTTATCTATGTTTACTAAACTCTTTAAAGACATTTTATTATTTCAGCTTTAGCTTTGATGTGTAGCTGATTTGACAAATGTGTAAGGGCTAAAAGGTTCAATAAAGCAAATATTTTATTTGTTCTACAGAAAGAAAGACAAAGAGAGATAAAAGAAAAGAGGAAATAAAGAAACCTCACACCTTAGCACCAGGAGACCCTGGGAAACCAGGAGCTCCAACTGTACCCACTGGACCCTATTTAAATAAGAGAAAAACACAATATGTACACAAGGCTTACACTGACAACAATCCTTAAATACAACCTCCTACAATAGATATTTATTTAGGATTAATCCAAGAACCTACAGGAGGCCCAGCAGGACCAGGTAAGCCATCATTTCCACGAGCACCCTGTTTAAATAAAAAAACAACAGACATTTAAAATCTCACAGAAAGTAGAAAGTAACTTTTTACTGGAAGAAGCTTTTCCACTGTCATGACACGCATATTTTACAATGGGAAACATGCATGTTTAGGAGCGTGTTAAATACATGCAAGAAAAAGCAAAAATAACTATGTAAATAAGTTATTATAGTATAGTAACTTCTGTTCTTAAATGTTCTTAAAAACACTGCATATTTCAAATCTGAAATTAATAAATGTGTGATTTTAATGTAACAGTCACACAGATAGGATGTGAATTGTGTGACCCTTACAGTAGTTCCCGAGGGTCCTGGACGCCCCCTTTCACCAGGCAAACCACGTGGACCCTATATAAAAAACACACATGTAAGTTACAAGCTATTTACAATTGTACAATTTCGGATTACGACCAAAATTTGAAAAGTTTAATCATTTCATTCATCTTTCAGCTGATGTTTCTTTCAAAATTTCTTAGAAGACATAATAACAAACATTAACAATGAAATAACAATGGAGACAATAGTTACCATACAGTAAGAGTATGGAGATGTAATATGGATGGCTTAGCTAATTAAATTTGGTCTCTGCAGAACTGTATGAGAAATGTTGAAGTTAATATTGAGACGTCTGGCTTAATTGGGCAAATTTGAGCACAGTTTTAAATATTTTTGAGATCTCATCTGAAACTTCCCAGAATGTTTTTGTTAAGATAAAGACCTGAGAGAGAGGAGATGTATACAAACATCTGCATTTGTGCTCCATTTAATTTTAACAACTGAGACATGTCATTATAAAATCTCTATTTGTCGTTATAAAACCTCTCTACAAAAAATTATCAGCAATTTATGTACTCATTTATAAACTAATATCTTACATTTGCTTGCATGTACAGTACATTTAGTTACACTGTTTTAGCTGAAACAAACCAGTTACTGTTTTGTTTCATTTAGTTTGTTTAGTCAGTTGTTTGATGTGACAGATCATGTTGTGTCAATGTAGTGGTGCCCGCATCAAACATCACACAGCATAACATAACATCAAAAGAGCCCACAGCTCATGTAATTTTAATTCTGTTTCTCAATTTGTTTGTAACTGTATTTTTTAAAGGTTAGTGTATTACATGTATTTGATTCTGAACATGAGTTAGCTGCACACATTCTTTGGATGTGTATTATGAAGTTTGTAATGAAGTAATGAAGAAACAACAAACTGTCAACGGTTTCATTTATCAAGCTTGGTTAACTGTGTGCTGTGTATCCGTTCAATCAATTACTTACTCAGCTACCTATTTTGTCTGGGTTTTTTTGTTTAATTCTATTAAACAAACAGGGTTTTTTATGTCAAACAGGAGGGCATATTTTTTGCTTGCTAAATTTAGGATGTAAATGTTAATGTTGTTTTTATAAAGGTTATGTCTATTGATCACAGGAAAAAATCTACACTTGTGATGTCAGCCATCTATAGGGACAGCAGGTGTGCTTAGACAATATAAATATCTTGCAAAGGTACTTGACGATTAATTACATTTTGAGGCAGACACTATTTTTATTAGAGGTCCTTTGTTTCACCACTAGATGGCGTAATTTTCAGATTTTTTTCTCCATTAAAGACATACTTAAATTAGTTACTACTGCCCATAAATTACTACCCCCTTCATTCCAGAAATATACCTCTTTCTTTCAGCTGTATGAAAGACATTACGGTATTGATGTGCTGACATGTTCTATAGTATTTTATAAATATATTTTAATGCAACATTTTGATACACTAAATACATTTAAAATAGTTAATGTTTACTCCTAAATGTTACTCCTAAAATGCCTTTTGGGTTAGTAATTTATAGGCAAAATATCATTTTTAGGTGTATTATTTATTTAACTGTCTTTAAAACACTATCACCTGTGTTATAATAGTCTTAATATCTCACTGCTTTTAATTCTCGTTCACTCCTCCCTCAAGAAAAGTGAAGAGCTCAAAACTTTGGAGCCGTCCTTGTTTTGAACTCCTCTGGATTTGGGTAAAAATGAAAATCTGTTATACCCATTTTATTTCATCTGTCTTAAAGTTTTCTGTTGCTTGTTGGCATGGTAATCTCAATGTAAGGAATAAGAATAAATCATGTAACATAGTTAAAATGTGCAGGAAGATAGTGGAGACTGACCTAGGGATTATTACACACATTTAGGAACATAGGGCAACTAGGAAGGTGCTTTCTGATGACCCTTTTCTGATGTCACCCAAACACTGTGTACTAAATTTCAACTGCTCCCCTCAGGTCAGAGTAATTAAATTACCCTTGTGTAAAATAAATAGATTTACAAATACTTTTA
>JBAJNP010011980.1:0-13994 GCA_036877545.1 Yasuhikotakia modesta | reverse complement strand
GGTAGGCGGATAGCAAGGAGGAGACGTTCAGCGCTCTCACGGCCAAAGCTGACGACTTATATGAGGCCTGGTGGATGGACGCGGAGAAGCGATCCATCTTACCTGGGAGAACCGGTTTCGGGGGGGCGAGCACCCACCCTGCGAGGGGTTGAGGTGCCTCGCGATAGAGGGCTCGACAGCGGGGGGGGTCACCCATGCCATGTGAAGCCATATCTTTAACCTCAAGGCCCGAGAAACCGTGTTTCAGGTCTATCGGGTCCCCCCAGAAATGCTTCATGTGCTTAGCGCACGCAGGCAGATCCGGGAAAAGCTGCTTCCTAGGCCCGGGCGGGGGTCCTAGTAGCTTCCCGTCGTAAATATCCTGCTCCTGGTCCAAAGCACTTTGCAATGCCGGCCATTCGATGCTGAGGCGAGCAGCCGCTCGTTCACACACCTCGGCAAGGACCGACTGGGATGCGGCAACGGGACCAGCGGCCTGCGGGTTAATGGATGGCGGGATGGCGTCCTCATCATCCAAACCGAGGAGGCCAGCATCATCCTCGTCACCGGAGCCGGGCGGCTCGTAGACGAATGGGTCTGCCAACAGCGCATCCTCAGCAATCGCCGGGTGGCAGCGATCGGCCCAGCTCAAAGGCACTGCGCCGCGGGAGGTCCCCGGGCGAGCGTTGGCGTCACTTTTCTCCCCGTCCGATTCAGATATGATTAACTCAGTGCACTGAATCACAGTTACAGAGCTGAATCACAAGTTTCACCGGAAGCGACAGACAATGGCTGCAGTTCTCCGGGAAATCGACCGCTTCCTGCGCGTGTTTAAGGCCTGTGCAGACCACGCAGAAAGGATGGGTATCCTTAGCGGCGATAAGTGCACCACACGCAGCCGGGCAGGCACGCGACTGGTTATCTGACTGAACAGACATGAGAAGGATAAAGACGGGCGGGCAGCCTACCGAGAAAAAGTGAGCGTGGGCGGCTTGCAGAACAGCTAAAATGTCAAACGAGACAAATGTCAAACGAGAGGGCGGTACCTCATAGGACACGCGCTACTGTCTGTCAAGCCAGACTTGGTGCAATTGGATGCTTCTGAAGAGGTCAGGTCGGATGCCCTTCCCCCATAGGTGGATCTCGAACACGAGATGATGAAAGAGAACAAAACTAACTTCACCGCGCTCGGGCATCGCCGACACAGAGCGTGTTTTGTGTGCGCGAAAGTGCCCCCCTCTCTATCTTTGCCCCCTCTCTATCTCTCTATCTTTGTTTATAAATATATAATTTGTATGTATATAACACAAAACATATACTATTGACATATATAATGTTAACACACCTAACAATCAACATGAACCCCGACGGTAACAACAATAATAACGCATAACACAGAATTACATACTCGACAAAAACAAACACATAAACACAGGCGGCATGACGGAAACAATCGCGGCTGGTGCTTTAACGTAACTGAACATCTTTAATTACGCCACACTCGCGATTACCTGTCATGCCCCAGGTCGTCACAATATTATTATATATAAAAATGTATAATACAATAAATAAATATAATACTCTTTATAAATAAAGAAATATTATAATATATATTACATATTTATATATTATGAACACTCAACCGCCTGATTACATAAGAAACTCCTTTTTTTGTACAGAAACTAGGACAATTGCACAGAGACAACAGGACTTTGAACCTGGGAACCCTGTACCAATATGACGGCGGTATTGACGCATGATCAGGGGGTGGATGCGACATCTAGTGTATATATCTATGCGTTTCTTCTATAACTAGACTATACGTAAGTTGACATGGGCGGGGCTTTGACGTCATACTAAGATGTGGGCTGGGTTAATTATACACCGCATGCTGCTGCCAGTCGCTATTCCACCCGCCCTTTCAGATCCCATGCCCTGCCCCTAGCGGCTCATACTCCACCCCTTCGGGGCTGGTTGTCGATTTCAGCATTCGTGTCCATTGATTTATGTCGCAATCTGCTGTCATGGGCTCAAAGGTACAAATTAAAGACTCCAATATGCTCTAAAACCGCATGCTTACCGAACACATTTGATTATTTTCACAGTGAGTAAATGCAGACAACTTCCGTGTCACGTGCTGTGAACACACGACGCCTACATGTGCTTAATAGCTCTGTGTGTATGTTCTCGTATGTTCTCTACGTGTTTACCGTGTGTTTAGGTGCTCCGGGAAGCGGGGGAGATCGCTCAGCTGTACCGGAATCACTGTCGATTCCCTTCTGTGTGTCGCGCCGATGTCGGGCCGGTAGTCACGTCACAATACGGCGGACAGTACTGCAACATATACACAGGTTCAAATTGAATATTAGTTAGAAATATTAGTTTGAAATGTGTCAATATATTGCCCCTTCTTATAAAATTAATACCGAATGTGATAAAATTTTAGGTATTTTTAATGAAACATCCTAAAAAGGTATTTGCAAGGGTGTGTGGTTAAATAAAGAACCTTTAACATTCACAGACTATTTCTGTATATGAAAAGGTGTTTTTGTAGCATTAGTCCAAGTTCAAATGGCCATGTTGTTTTCCCTAGGATTATTATTGTTTTCAGGCCTTTTGGTCGTCTTTACATGGTCAAAAAGTCTTGACACTTGACACAATTCTCACAGTCGTTGACCATGGGTCGGGCCATGGGGGGCTCGGTAATGCCCCCTGGTACAAGACAAAAATTATACTGCATATATCAAACATACCTTGGTACAACACTTGGTACATGAATCTGTAATGTCAAGTCAAACAACTGTCATCCTGACACCATTAGTTCCACCCAACACGAAGTTAGCCATTTTGGATTTAATGAAAAGCGCATGCCATCAACTTTTACATCCTCCTAGGCATTTTATGTGATTGTCACAAAACTGAGCGTCATGTCAAGTCATTAAAGATTCAAAACTGCAAAGATATTTGTGACCTCTCAAATGGAGTTGCCATGGCAAGGTGGTAAATTTATGGCAAAAATGAAAAAGGGAGCAGGTCGCATTGAGCAATAGAAATTTCAGAAATAGAAATAAAAAATAGTTTTGTGTGGTGGGCTGTTGATATATATGGGTAATTCTACAAAACATTCTATTTTTGGTATGGCAAGATGTCTTAAAATGTATTAATTTTTCTAACATTTAAACTCAGACCACATTATTAGATTACCTTTTGACTTTATGAATACACATAAATGACAGCTTAATGATAATTTTTATGTAAATTGTACATTTATGCATGTACCATTTTTATAATATTGGTAACACCAGTGAAAATTTTACCAAAAATGCATTTTACAAAATGGCTGCTGCAAGGTAGCAAACCATGTTGTCAATCATTGTATACTCACTAAATTAAGTAGTTCTTTAAGTTTTTTTAAGTACTTTAGTTATATACAATTTCATAAAGTAGGTCATACAAGTGACTTCAACTAAAAGCTTTGTATGAAATCATGAGATAAATAAGAACTGTTCTGATAACTGAAAAGAGACAATGGACTGTCATTTGAGCTTTTCTTCATAGATCTTCAGGAAATGGAATGGAGGAAGTTAAGTGATATCATTCAAATAACATTAAAACTGTTGTACATGTTAAAATATAGAAAAAAATTGTAAACCTGTGTTTTTCAAGTGTAATATTTCTGGTAAAGCTAGGGACAGAAAAATGGACGTTTCCATAGAATGACCCATATATGTGTAACATATCACTTGGTTTGGTCTTGTTTCTTTTCACCCCCGCCAGGTTTCTTGTTTTGGTTTGTTCTGTTAACTGTGCTCACCTTTGTCTCGTTAATGTTCATTTAGTCTTCATTTAGTATATATACTGGTCCCTGTCTTTGTATCTTTGTTGGTTATTGTTTGCCTATACAGAGTGTTTATGTTGTGTATTTCCTGTTCTGGATTCTTCCCTTATGTGAATTTATTCAAGTTTTGGGTTAAAGCAGTTGTGTTTAGGATGTACGTCTTGCTCGTCTCACAGCTAAATTCGTAACAATATGACTGTTGTGAGTCACATTACAGCACTACCAAATGGCTACAGGAAGTGTGTCAGATAAAACAATGTTATCATGGTGACACAATAAATATATGGCAAAAAATAAAAGCAGGAAGTTGCTTGTCTTCTGCGTTGAGTGCTTTTGTACCGAAGCTGTATGTTTGGTTTGAACTGATGACATAAAGGTGGCTATTGTGAAGTTTCACTTACAAAAGACTTTGAAATAGTCCTTAGTTATTTTCAGAATTAACTGCATGTGACAAATATGCATAGTTTTCTGAGAAGCACCAGCAGGCGATAATGCTGTAATTCTTGGGCCTGTCATCACTTCTTGCAGCTTTGTTTCTGGTAGTGTTATGGCTTAAACACTTACTCAGTGAATTGTTTTCTTAAAACCAGTTTCACATGATTCTTATGCTGAAGTATTCGTTTAGCATTCCATTAGTAATGCCAAGGTTGTGGGTTAAATTGTATAAAAAATTATATACATTGAATGTGGTGTAAGTTGCTTTGGATCAGGGGTTATGGAGATTTTATTATTTCAATTGCATTTATTATGCCCCCTAGTGCTAGAACAGTTTATTATTTTGATCTCATTGGAGTTTTCATAAGTTTCATGAATGAAAAGGTTTGCTCACAGATATATGTGCTGCCAAAAATTGTGGACATCCTCAGTGCTTGCCGTTTGATGTTTGGGTATGTCTCGTTAGGCAGGGCAGCACAGAATTCAATGAGACTGTTGGGCTTAAACACGTCTTTCAGAACATCACAGCTCTGTAACTCAGCCAACTCAAATTGAGTTCAACTCAAAGCCAGGGCTTTGTCAATGGAACAGGCAGATTTCTTTAGCATGGACTTTAGCTCATGGAATAGCATGTCAAACTCCGCCTTCAGCATTTCCAGCGCTTCCACGAATTTCTCAACTGGAAATGGAGCCACTGGTTTCTCAGCTAAGAGACTTTGGGTAACGTGAAGATGAGTGAAGTCTTGCTTTTGCACTTGTCCCACAAGCAGTGCTAATTTCAGCTCATATGCTTGTATGTGGGATATGTGGGTCACATATTAGTTTCCCCTTGCCTTGGAGCTGCAAGTTAAGACCGTTCAGCATTTCTGTCACATCTGTTAAAAAGGCAAGGTCCCATTTCCATTCTGCATCGATTATTTCTGGCACAGTTTTGCCCTTTGTCAGAAAAAGGACATTGATTTTGGATAGCAGCTTGTAAAAATGCCTCAAATCTCTGCCTCGACTTAACCATCAGACTTCAGTATGCGATGGTTCAAATCCGATGCCTGCTACAGGTTTCAAAATAGTTGAGATGGGGGTCTGTTTACCATGTTGTAGCATGTGTTCTTTCCAAAACAATGTCTGGGCTTTGAGGATATGAGTTTCTGGAGTTGTGGTGTTGAAATTTGGCCCCAATCTTGTCTGATCGCCTACATTGTGTGGCCCATTTAGTAATGTCAATGACAAAATCATGCTAAAGAGTAATGCAGTGTTTTTTTAAGGCCCAAAGACCACAGGCATCTAACAAAGATCTTCAGCCTTGTCCTTTACACACAGAGATTTCTCCAGTTTTTCTAAATCTTTGATGACTGTAGATGAGGAGATTTGCAAAGCCTTTGCAACCTTTTTATGCACTCTTTTACAGATTGGAGAGTCTTTGCCTATCTTCCGAGAGTCTCTCTAAGACATCCCTTTTATAGCTAATCATGTTACAGACCAGACAAACTTAATTTTCTGCTAGATGTTCTCCCATCTGAATCGTTTCAAAATGTCTTGATTTTTTAGCCCTTTTGTTGCTCCTGTCCCAACAATTTTGAGACCTATTTAAAATTAGATCATTTAGTAGATAAAGTGTAAAATTCTTTTTGGGTGCAGTGATTATAATATTCAAGAACTGACCATTTGTCTCTTTGGAAGGGCTTGAAATATTAATATGTCAATAAAAACTGACAGTAACACTTTTACAGTGTGTACGAGCCGAAGCCTAAATAATCCGTCATGTTGACCTGAAATTATGGTGTTTTTCAGAGTGGACACAGAGGGATCTGGCGAGGAATGAGAGTGTGAAGTTTTGTCGGCAATACATTGTGTTTCATGATGGGCGATCAGTGGTTTACTCTGGAGCCTCCGGAAATTGCACAGAACTCAGGGGAGAGTAAGTTCGTCTCAGATCATCTAAGTAATATTGATTGTGTTCCTAAAACAGATAAAGTATCAGGATTTAGCCCCCAGTGTAGTGAAACTGTATCACATCACAGTACAGAAAATAATGAACTTTATCACAATATGCTAATTTTTTTAAAAGGACCTGTATATTTATAGTCAGTGCTGATCTTCACATAATGACATGTATCTCCAGTACAGCTTTTGTTAATAACTTAACTTCGTAATTAACTTATTAATAACTTCGTAATTTTCTTATGTTAATACTCACGTGTACTATTAAAAATATACAACATATGTAAGAGGTAAAAACATCTGTTCTTATTGTTAGATGTTACAGCACAAATTGCTTAACCCATCTACTGCAAATTACTTGGGACACTGGCTAGCTCCCTCTCTGCTGATCTCTGAGATGTTAGTTGTGCGCTGTTAGTTGATGATGAAAAAGCAGACAGACGTGATTAAACACATTCTGCCTGTCATGGCCGTACATCAGAAAACAAACCCTAGAGAGTGGCTTGCCCTCCTTAAACCATTATAATTTTAATAATTTTTAACAATAATTTTAGACTATCTGCTCACACTATAAAGCGTTTAACAGCGTTTATTGTTTGAATTTCGGAAATAAAATAATATAATTTGGTATCCAATACTATCTTCAAAAGCAGCTCATTATTAGTGTAAGATCAGTATAAGTATAATAAGTATAAGAGCGCATAGCCTTGTGAGAATAAGATCAGCGCGACAACACCTGGGCCACGCCCTACTCAGGTGTTACCATTCAGTCTACAAAGATACTCCACATAAACAATTACTCATTGCAAAGTCTTGTTTTGCCTGGCATACAATTCTGAGTGTTATTACCTAGATTGTCTATTGGAATACAGTTTGTTAGCTGCCTGCCCTTGATTCCTTTGACTGTTTGTTGACTACGCTTTTGGATTACCTTAAAGCAGTAAATTAATACCATTAAAGCAGTAAATGCAATATTTTCAAAGTCAGTGAATGATCATGTTAAATAATGGTGATGATGATGATAATGATGACATGATTTTTTTCCCATAATTGAGCAGCCTCCCCTTTCAGGTCATCTAGGAACGAGCAAGCTATCCCTGGAGTATCTCTATTCTTGGAATGGAGTTGGAAACATTTAGCAAAGGAATGTGTACAATAATGCTAAATTGTCTCAATTTCTTTTGATGGTTCTTATCTGCGTTGACTTGTCATCTGCCTGAAGCTGTTGGCAGTTCTACTTGCTCTGTGAGGACTGCCACCAGTGATCCAGGGCAAGAACATGTTGGTCCAAACGGACAATACTAGTAGTAATAGTATAATATAGTAGAGATAGTAGTAATATAAATCGCCAGGTTGGTACTCACGCAAGTTAATAATATCCTGGGCAACCTCAATGGTGCAACAAATGTGATGTTGCTTCGTGAAGAGTGGTGACTTTATATGAAAATGATTCAAAGTGGCACAGGTAAACCTCTTTGCTTTTCAGTTTTAGGAATCTACCCTTTGTTCACTTTGGTATGCTATGACTGAGGCTCCCCTTGGCATGGATGCTTTTTTCCCATGGAGGAGGAGGAGCAAGTCTCGATTGTGGCTGCTTTCTGCCTCAATCAGACCTGGTTTTCAGAGTGCTCTTGTCAGATTAAGGCGGTACAGTTAGGATGTGTTGAAAAGTGACATATAACAAGTTTGTACCAATATGCAAAAAGACAGCTGTGCTCCAGACCTTCAATCCTGTTACTGTAACATGCTTAAGCGTGACTGTAATCTTACTGTTTATGTTCAGGTTGATGAGTATGGATTCCCCATCTGGTGAAATGAAAGCTGTGTTGAGAGAGATCCCCATCAAGGAGGAAGACAAGCAGTTCTTGGAGGTCAGATTGTTCTTAAACAGTTACAGAATATTAGAAAATTTTTTGCAGAAGAATTTCATTTGCATTTTAATTTGAAACGTATTGTGTTGCTCGTTAGTCGCATCGAGCTGAACAGTCGTAAGACTGGGAAGAAACAATTATAGTTGTATTTTCATTTAAGCTCATTTTGGAATGACGCAGTTACAAACTTTTGTGTCAGTGTGGTTATGCCAAAGGGACTTGTGTTCTTCTTAGAACTGATCTAGATTCCTGCAAAAGGATTTGTGTTGTTCTTGTAGCCTTGTGCATATTATTACTGGATTTACTTGGTTTTATCAGGATTAATGTACATCTGACAATTCAGTTAATTTTTATTTTAAAAAACAAAAATAAAAAAGTGATAATTTTTTGGGGTAATTAACATTCTAAATAAAAATCACAAGAGTTTAAAGGTAGCGTTCCTATAGCTCCTGTAGAATTCAACATTGTACATTGAATTCACTGTAAGTCGTTTTGGATAAAAGTGTCTGCCAAATTAATAAATGTAGCATAGGCAACTTTGTCAAGTTTCGCAATAGCAATCTGCTGTTCCTTCAGGGTATCTAGTGGATTGTCAGGATGTATCAGAATGTAAAGGGACTTTCAAACATATAAGTTTCTGGAAAACATCATTTAACCTGCCTTCAGTTTGTATTGAACTCAACCATCCCTTTTTTTGCCCAGCACTTGTCAGATATCTGTACTGTCCAGTGATTACAGTACCTACCAGCTAATTTGGTGGGCATCTGACAAAACTGTACATTTCATAAAACATGAATTGTTTTTAAACCCTGTAGTGCAACACTCAATTTTTTTCCACTTTAGACGCTTCACTGTGAATCTTAGTTCTCTCTTTCTCTCTCTCTCAGATCTGGCATAAGAACAGTAAGCTGAAGTGTTTCAATCTGATGGCTCTAGGTAAACATGGCAAGGTGTATGAAGATGGTAAGAGGAACACACCACACTGATAACAGATAAAGTGACAGAGGTCAGACATAAGCACTGGTTATTCTCTCATGGTTTGAGAAAAATCTAGGGGCAGAGGCAGGAAATTTTCATAAGGAAAAATTGGGGTGGCACAGAAATCAGAAATTAGACAAACAAACAAACTTGTTATGCAATCTTAAAATAATAAAGTGGAGTTTTGAAAATTCAGGTGTCCCAAAACTTAGTTACTACAATTAAATTTTAATTTAAAATATATGAAAATTAAATAAATGATTATTGGCCTCATGTTGTTACAAACTGTGAACAAACATGAATTATGCTTTCAAACAACAGCAACTTTTTAAATAAAAACAACAACTGTTTAGGACCAAAAAAGCACACCAATTAAGTACTGAGTTAAATATAGTTTAGGAAACTTAAGCAAGCTCACAAGCTGTTAACAATACCCTCATAAGTAGCCACATTATTTAGACATTATACATTTAGGGAAACTCTTGCATTATTAACAACAAAGCACATGGGCACAAATCATGCAATATCTTAATCTCAGGCAGCATATTCTATGAAAAGGGACAAGTGAAATCTTTCAGTCTTTCAGTCTCAAACACAATTTACATTTCATTGGCTGGTTTTGAATTAGTAACTGATTTCAATAAGACCTCTTGAAGGACCTCCTATTGACCATGGTCAAGTCTAATGATCAGGGCTCATGTGTTGCTGTCTGTTTTCAGAGCAGTTCGGCTGTCTGGTCTGGTCTCATTCTGAGACTCATCTGCTATATGTTGCTGAGAAGAAACGGCCTAAGACTGAATCTTACTTCCAGGTTTCAGATGCCAACAGTTACACAAAATACATGCAGCCTTAGTTCACTTACAAGCATATTCATTGATCTGACTTCATCTGCTCTTAAGCAGCAGGCACCAGCAGATTCCAGTTTATTCCCTGATGAAGAGGAGATCATTAAAACAGTCAAGAAGGAGGAAACAGTCAAGGTGTGATGCCACAGGTTTTAACTATAATGTGCTGATTAATCTTGGTGTGTTGAGGACAGGCGTGTGTTTGTGTCTGAGACAGGGTCAGCAGTTTGAGTTTTATGAGGACTGGGGTGAAGCACTTGTGAACAAAAGCAGCCCAGTGCTCTGTGTTCTTGACATCGAGGGCAGTAACATCACAGTGCTTGAAGGAATACCCAACCATATCTCCCCAGGACAGGTGTGTGTATTTGGCACAGGCTTTCAAATGCATTCTGCGTATGACACAAAAGCTACAAATAATAAACTTGTTCACAGGCATTCTGGGCACCCAATGACACTGGGCTGGTGTTTGTGGGATGGTGGCATGAGCCCTTCAGACTGGGACTAAAATACTGCCCCAACAGAAAGTGAGTACAAGAAACTCTTCAAATATTCAAGAGTTTTATTGTCATTTGTACAGGAAACGCTCTGTTACGCTATAGAATGAAATTCTTACTTTGTGGACTCTTTAGCAGCCTAAGACATAGACAAGACAGTATATACAGTAAAAAAGTAAGGAACTTACTCAACTCCTCTGTTGAGCTGTTCAGTTTATATGTGAACTGAAGAGGATCCAAGTTTGAATGTAATTTAGGATGATTTTTTCAAAGCACTTCATCACAATTGGTGTAAGTGTAAAATATATTGTGTTTTTATAGGCTAATGCACCAAGAAATTAAAATTTTGTCAACTCTGACTCCAATGTGATGTTGCAATTCAGTATAATTGTATATAATCCTGTGGAGATTGAAGGCAGAAGTTTAGCAAGATTTTCTAATAGTTGTGCCATTTCTGCAGGTCGTCTTTGTTTTATGTGGATCTGGCTAGTGGTGAATGTGGTGAGCTGTGATTTAAAATCCTTTAGATCTTCTCAGATTTTTAGATTTTTTATTTTGTATAAAATGTTTTTAGTGTTTGTTTGTTCTCTTTTTTATCAGTGCAGTTATCATCTGACTCCCGTGCCGTCCACTCTCCTCGCCTGAGTCCTGACCACTGCCGGATTGTTTACCTGGAGTGTGACATCTTTGGCCCACATCAGCAGTGCAGCCGGCTTTGTGTGGTGTGTGTAGTGTGTTGAAAGTGTATGTGTAGGAAGCTTACTACTATGTACTGAGGACATATTTACACCCAAAATATAGAGTTCTGTCAAACCTGGCCTGGCCAACCTACCTTTTATGAACGTCATGTAGAAATGCAAAAATGCTGTAAAAATGTAAATAGACAGATAGTAAATAGAAAAATTTTTAATGATTTGTTAGGTTTAGAGTGTGAGTTAATGTTATAGTTACAGTGTTTTAACTAGCTATGTGTAAAAACAATAGTCCATGGAGTTCCCATTTAAGTGTATTCATGATATAAGAATTTGTGTATTTGTGAGTGTGGGATTGTGTTTGTGTGTAAAACAGTGCAGAAAAATCAATAGGTGTGTCCAAACTGTTGTCTAGTAGTGCATGTGCAAGTATGATGTGTGTATGAATGTTTGTATAAGTGTTCATCATTCATACATTTGACTTTGTTGTGTTTTATTTGCAGTATGATTGGTACACCAAACAGACACGTGTCGTAGTTGATGTGATGCTGAGAGGCAGAGAGGGTAAGTTTTATACTGTTTTATACTATACATATTTTGTGATATTATTGTAGACCTAATTATTAATACCTTGTAGACTTTAATACATTGGATGTTCAGAACTTTCTGTATTTCAAAAGGCCTGTATATTAACCTAAAAAAACTTTATAATTGGGCAGATCTCAGAACAGATCTTAAAACTTATTCTTTACTGTAGATTTATTCCAATAAAATTAACAGTATCTTCACAAATGCTGCAATTCACTAATACAACAAAATATTACTACAGTATATTGAACAATGTGTTATATGTTGTTTTTAAGTTCACAATGCATTACACAAGTACATAAAATAATGAACAAATAAATTCTGGACGGTATGCATTCTGTGTTCTCTGTCGGTGTGAATGTGTTCTGTGACGGTGTTCTCTGTCAAACATAAATTATGTGTATATGTGTAATTACATGTGTAATATTTTGGATACTGTTCAGTGGATGCATAGTTGTAGATGTAAGTGCTGCAATCACAGATGTAAGTGCTGCAATCTGTTGACTGACTCGCAATATGAGTAACTCTTGCTGTTTATACAGTATATTTATACAGTATATGAGACTGTCACTTTCCTCATGAAATTCACACACATGCCAAAGCTGCTGAAAAAAAGAAAAATCTTACATGCCTGTCACAGTTTAACATAAATAATTAGAAAACACAGACTATTTATGCACTATAGATAATTTAAAATCCAGCAAGTAAATGTGTAACCTGTATTATGTGTGTTTGTGTGACCTGTTGTATGTTGTGTGTCAGATGGCTTTACTGGTATCTACAGTTCAGTGCTGTCTCCCTGCTGCTGGTCAGCTGACAGTCAGCGTGTGGTCATATCTTGTGCTCAGAGAAGTCGGAAGGTAATTACACTATACTAACTATAATAGCAGCATTTATGATATGCTTATACATGAGTCTGTAGATATGTACTGTCCTATCCCTACGTGAGGTGAGAGAACTTTCATTTCAGTGTCATCCTTACCTAAGGGTAAATACGGTTACCTTGCTGCTCTGCATGCTAACACAAAATCCATAGATGAACTGTATTACTAAGATTCTGTGATGCGGGCAGATATCATACACAAAACAAACATGCTCACAAAAGAAGCAGCTGCAAAGCAGTCTTTGTTGTCAGTTAATATTGCAAGATTGTGTTAGTTTGTTAAAGTACAACATATAACAGTTTTCATCCGTGGTTCTGTATAACCTCAAATTACACCGTGCAGTCTCATCACCAGTGTTTGATCAATTATCTGCTGTGTTTTATTAATTTAAAATAATCCATCAGACATAAATGACAAAATATCACAATACACAATAATATTGTAATGGAGAAATAATCATGTGTTTGAGTTAAATTTATCAGTTTCTGTAAAAATGTATGTTGAATGAATGAATGTATACATTCATTCATTATCATGTTCCTTGTGTATGTTTATTTTACAGGATCTGTTGGTTGTCAACAGCTCAAGTGGAGAAGTTACATGTCTTACCTCCAGTGTGTGGATAAGTTCCTATATTAAAATTATAACTTACAATTATATTTTAAGTATGTTTTAAATTTAAAGATTAAAGATAAAGATTTTTCATAGTTCTTCTTAGGTATATTTGTGATTTTTAGATATTTGACCAAAAAACAATCTTCTGATACTGTCTGATTTTGCTCGTGTATGTCTATGTTGCTGTAGATTCACAAGAAGGAAGCTGGAATTTGCTAAACATTAACAAAGATCTCATGGTTGTCAGCTGCTCCTCGCCAAACTGCCCTCCAGACCTGGTACAGAGTCCACACATTACTATACTCTGCCTTTGCGTACTCCATCTGTACAACACAAACTCCACCTCTAGATTAAAGCTATATACAGTACAGGCCAAAAGTTTGGACACACCTTCTCATTCAATGAGTTTTCTTTATTTTCATGACCGTGTACACTGTAGATTCTGACTGAAGGCATCAAAACTTTATTGAACACATGTGGAATTATGTACTTAACAAAAAATTTGTTAATAAGTTTTATTTTAGATTCCTTAGAGTAGCCAACCTTTGCTTTTTGGATATTGCTGCAAACCCTCAGTGTTCTCTCAACGAGCTTAATGAGGAAGTCACCTGAAATGGTTTTTGCTTAACAGGTGTGTCTTGTCAGGGTTACTTAGTGGAATTTCTTTCCTTATTTATTTGGTTGGGACCATCAGTTGTGTTGTAGAGAAGTCAAGATGATACACAACCAACAGCCCTACAGGGAGTGCAGAATTATTAGGCAAGTTGTATTTTTGAGGATTAATTTTATTATTGAACAACAACCATGTTCTCAATGAATCCAAAAACTCATTAATAT
>JBAJNP010011979.1:0-13995 GCA_036877545.1 Yasuhikotakia modesta | reverse complement strand
GATACACTTCAGTTCTTTAGTTCTTCACTCACGATACACTTCAGTTCTTCAGTTCTTTAGTTCTTCACTCACGATACACTTCAGTTCTTTAGTTCTTCACTCATGATACACTTCGGTTCTTCAGTTCTCCACTCACGATACACTTCAGTTCTTCAGTTCTTTAGTTCTTCACTCACGATACACTTCAGTTCTTCAGTTCTTCAGTTCTCCACTCACGATACACTTCAGTTCTTTAGTTCTTCACTCACGATACACTTCAGTTCTTCAGTTCTCCACTTACGATACACTTCAGTTCTTCAGTTCTCCACTCACGATACACTTCAGTTCTTCAGTTCTTTAGTTCTTCAATCACGATACACTTCAGTTCTTCAGTTCTCCACTCACGATACACTTCAGTTCTTTAGTTTTTCACTCACGATACACTTCAGTTCTTCAGTTCTCCACTCACGATACACTTCAGTTCTTCACTCACGATAAACTTCAGTTCTTTAGTTCTTCACCAGCCCTGCACACTTCCACCAAGACATCACAGAAAAGGGCCTGGTACCAAACACTGAAAGACAAAGAGAGAAAAAACTCATGAATAAAATACACCAATCAAAACTCCAGATATGAACTACATCATCAGCGCCACACAAACCTCACCGCTGACTGAAAAGTATAAACATGCGGGAAGTTATACTCATGAGACATGAGACACCAAACCTGATATCTTCCAGCAAGAACACAGTCTTTTATTTACTAGTAAAAAGATACAAAAACAACAGCTGGACAATCATAGAATCACAGAATGAAATCATTGATGCTATAGTGATTTTTGTAGGAAAAATCTTTGAAGAAGATCTTATCATCTGTTCAACTAATGAACCAAACTGCATTTACACAACATATGAAAAATGAAAATACAAACCACACTAAAATGAGCTTGGCTCAAACAATTTAATATCCCCCCAGAGAAATGGTTTTAAACCTTTAAACATTATAAACAAATCACTTTAGATTAGAGACAAAAGCACTGATACATGAACCCAAACCAGAACCATCGTGCCAAACCTTCTAAAATAACTGATGCTGGAGTGTTTTATGGCTCTGGCTACAGATCTGTGCTGGTACAGTCCAAAAACACAGAGAAACGAACAGAACACGACGGTGCCAACAGGTCCAGAGTTCCAGAGAAGGATTCAGTATGAGAGACGTGCAGTCGTGACCTCAGATGCCAAATCCACAAATGTACACCCGAACAAACAGCTTTAACCGGCCGGACAGAAACTCAGACTATCGTCTGCATGCATTTCTGATGCATTTTTGACGTTTTCTGCCCAGACGGCTGTGGATCAAGGCTAAATTGCTCCATGCAGGACTAAGAGCTTTGAGCAGATACTGTGTTCTTTTCACTGGTGTGTTTTTGATGGCAGGTCTATGTGATGAGAAGATAAGAACAGAGCGATCGCACGCTTTGTATTTTCAGTGTTTTTTTATTTTAAATAGACGAGTTTTACTGGCAATCACAGGTTTGGTCAAACTTCAAAGACTGTAAAAGATGAAAGTTAAGGCAGTGATTTCAAACACACACACACACACTTGTGTTAATGACATAACTACATGAACTATATCGTTTTTTGGTTTGTTTTATTAGATTTGAGACAAAACAATATTATTAAAATAAATGCATATAATCTATTAGTGTAACCAAAGCCAAAGACTAAACAGAAATGTGTTTCACAGGAAAATTAACATTTGTCAAAGTCCACAATCTATCCACAATCCACATCAGAATAATATCCCAGCATTCAACAGTCAGACAGACAGTGACTGCATGAATACATTGCATTAAATGCAACGGGTGACATGTTCAGAGGTGTACACACGTGTGTTATTTAGAGGTGAATTTAATATGGCTAATATTTTGGAAAACACTGTAATATAATACATGTGACATTGTTGCATGCAAGCATGTGAGATTATAGAATGTCATATATATTAGTCAGATATATAAAAGCAGACCTCAAATAGTCAGTTTAGAAAGACCAAACTAACAAAAGGAGAAACGTTACGGGAAGAAGAAATAAAAAAAGACACAAACAGATGAATGTTCAGACAGACTGACACTAGGATCTGTACAGCAGGATTCTCTCTGCACATGTCTGGCCCACCAGACCGGCGTACTGCTCCACCTCCTTCTCATCACTGCAGCTCCTGCGCTTGTGGGTGAAGACTGCGTACGGCATCACTGTCCTTCTGTGCAGCACTAAAGCTCTGCCCACATCCCTCACAGCTCCAGAATCACCTACAGACACAGAGAACCAGCAGAGAGCCATCAGACAACCTGCAGAGAACCTGCAGAACTGACAGGATTTTCAGCCAACAAAAGCAACAGAACTGAAACAACTTATTATATTTCAATACAAGATTATGATAATAATCCGAACTGCAATAATAACAATGACAGATGAATCACACACAATAAAACCAGGAAGTATTGATTTCGTACTGACAAACTGTTACAGCATCTCAAAGTCACCCAAGCAGCAGATCAGTGGAACCGGGCATTGAGTTCAAATCACTGCACCTGCTGTTAACTCAACTGTGAAGGTTCAAATAAGGTTCAGTTCTTCAGGTCTGATGATGAGAAGAATCGGTCCTCAGGCAAAGATTCAGAGTCTGGACCCGACCTCAGCCATCACACACAGACTGTTTCTGAAACCACGGTCTTACACTGCTTCAATGTTCTCATCTGTGCATTCAGTTATACTTCACTACAGTTTAGTGAGTTCAGTTCAGACACATCACCTGTATTCAGGAGAAACGGTTGCACAACAATCACTGCAAAACGACAGAAGCAATTTGTAGAAGCTTGAAAAGGGCCCATCAGGGCTGAAGAAGGTTCACAGAGGAGAAAATACACTGACAGATCAACCAACTCAGTCAACCAACTTCAAGTTTAAACCAGCAGCTAAACCAGCTCGCAGACCAGCATAAACTAGTTTGTAATGTAAGCCGAGTTAAGTAAGAACGGAGAGGTAGCTGCAGTCCATCACGCTACATGCAGTGAAAGGATTTGTGGATGTATTCAGGGCAAATGTGCAGCAGCCAGCAGACACTGACAGTTCTGTGGGAATGCTGTCCTTAAAAATAAAACAGAACTAAATACATGATGTCAGATGAACCACCAGAACTATAATTACTGTACATCTCAAAACTATTTGTGCAAACACCACAAGTGTGTGTGCTTCTGTTGTCACAATGGGAATTCTGTCATTGCTTAAACTATTGCTTTACATTTACACTGAATAATAATCAAAATATTTTAAAATAATGTTCAACAAAAGAAGCAGTCCATTCAGCAGCAGGAGTTTGAGTAAATGACTTTAAATGATGAACTTCTGTTGTAGCGTCGATTCATCAGCGCTATGAAGAGTTTGTGATTGAAACCACAGACTGTATAAAGCGGTGCAATGTCTCCACAATCCAAACATCAACCAACAAACCAACAAACACTAAAACACCTCACTACCTTCCTCACTAACCCTTCCTCACCTTCCACACTAACCAGAGAGAAGTTTAGACCGGCTTGCACACTCCCTCTATGGCCCGACTGTGGCGTCTGCTTGATGGTATTAAAATTTTTTATTAATATTATCTTCGTCACCAACCCCAAGGTTCTGGGTCCAAACTACCCCTCCTATTGTTCCCAGAACTGAGATATAAACACAGATAAAGGCTTACAAACCCTGCTGCAGAGAACAGGCTGAAACACAGGCAGGGCTACATTACATGCTGAATTTCAATTAGAAAATTATGCCTAGAAAAAGAAGTTCTGGATGAAAGACACCCTGCCATGAATTTCCATTTGAAGTCTTACCTGCGTTGATGTCTTCATTGAGTCGGGAATAGGCCGAAAGATCAAGATGAGGGATGCACTTCTCAATCGGCATCCAAACATATGTCTCAGGACACAGAAGATCTGAGGGTCGGTACTGACCCTGTGTGTGGAGAAAACAAACACAGCTAGCGCTCAGTCAGAACTTTAATCCATTAAATATGTCTTGTTGGTCGTATAATCCATTTAAAGACATTACAATGTTTAAGTTGCAAACATGCAATACTTGCAAATCATTTTGAGACAGATAAAAAGGTGGTTTGGATGAGGCTTTGTAAACACGCAGAGGAGAGCTGTGTTCTGAGAGACGCAGGTAAACACAGAAAGCCTATCTTACTGACATACAAACTCATCTTCCTCCAGCCAACACATTAGCAAGAGACAGAATTAAAATAAATACAGCATTTTTAAGAAATGTCTTCACAGTCACACACATGTAAATCTCTCTCTCTCTCTCTTACAATGCTGTCCAGACTGTGAGTTCTGCATGACATCTTAATGATAGGAAAATATTTCTACAGCATCACGCTTCAGTATTTCGTAGTTCAGTTGACTGAACCTCTCCTGGAGTTTATTGGTGGATGATTTAGGGCAGAAAGATGAGCAGCAGTGTCAGGATCTTACAGCTTAACACAAACAAACACATTAACATTAAAAGACGTCTGTCACATTCTACTGCTCTGCAGTTTTTAGGGTTGTGTAATCAGTTTTTATTGAGACATTCCTACAGTAAATGTGCATACATTGTGTTTACTCTGTTTACTGCACACTTCATATCAGACATAATCCCTCACACACTCAATCTGCAGCCCTGATGACAAACTGAGGGCAGATAACAGCAACACAAACTCTGCACCGCCCCCTTTTCACCCCTGAACTCTGAGCCGTGATGTTAATGCCCCAGCCTAAACAAGTTAAAAGGTTGATTTGCTTTGGGTTCATCTACAGCAGTATTTGCGGTAGACAGACGTACCTTATAGCGCATCTTCGGACAGGAATGAACATAGAAGCCCAGGTAATAGTAGGTGAGTTTGGGCGACTGTTTCTGCAGCTGTCTGGTAAAGCTGATCTCTCTGCAGACAAATACAAAACACTTCTGTTTCTGGTCACTCACACAAAAGCAAAACATGCACTCAAAAGAAATTTTATGTAATTTCTTAACTTTTGAGTTTGGTGTCTAAATGAACATTCCTCTCATTTAAGATGCGTTGGAGGATCTGTTTTCAACATTCACTATTTGCACTATCCACACACACATTTGTGACACACAGCAGCACAGAGACAGAGCTCACCTGAGGGCAGAGTAAGTCCCTAATGAGAGAGAAGACAAGTCAGGCTGATAGTAGAGATACACAGACGACACGCAGGAGGGCAGGATGTCCAACACCCCCACAGCTACCAGTCGGCCATCCAACCAGTACTGCTGGTGAAAGGAGCCGTAGCCAGTATCTGGTCCATCAGCGCCGGTCTCAGCCTGAGAGAGAGATGGATTATAAATATTGAACCTTTTATTGAAAAAATTAGATGGAACTCCTCACATGAACAAATCAATCTCAGTCAGACTGGGCAGGAGTTTGGCCCTCTGTGAGTAACTGGGCCTGTAAATGAGGGGCAGCTGTTACTGCCGAACCATAAATCCATCTCAGCTCTTCACACAGGCTGTTTCTAAATCAGAGGTTTAACACAGAGCGCGAGTTTACTCAGCTCAGCAGGAATGGTCACTGCAGTCAGAGTGGTACCAGAATCTCTCCACCAACCCCTCAGCCCATCTGGGTCCAGTTAGCCCAGCAGGAAGTCAGCTCATTATCACGACAGCAGGGGAGTGGCCTGGCCAATCGGTTCAACCCGTGAGCCGCCACACTACACTGCTGCCCATCAAATTAAAAATAACAATCTTCAGACAAACAAATCACTAACATTAGTCACTGCTCTGAAAACTGACCTGGAGAGAAGTCTTCTACAACTGTAAGATTTCACTTCCGCACCAGGGTTCATAAAAGAGTCCCAAATCACAAACATATGGTGCCATGTTTCTCTGTGGCGCTTGTTTGTTGCACTCTAAAAACATCTGACTGATAACTAGTTAACATTCCTCCACCCTGAGTTATACAGTGACCCTTCTGTAACCTGACAACAGACAGCAGATAATACACGCAGAAAAGAAATGACACAGGACAATACACTAATGATTCTGTATAAGGTCACACCCGTGATATGCGTGTAAACAGTCTGGGGTATAGGTAAGGTTTGCAATCTATAAAACTTGAGGACCAATTAGGGTACAGCACTGTTAACAGCTTCTTCCCCTCAGGACAGACTTCACAGCTCAATAAAATCCTGCAAATGTAACACAGGCCTGATTTGAAGAAGAGCATTTCAGTGATGCTAAACAGACAAGCATGAATTCTACAGAAGTCTGATGAATTATACAGAGATCTGATGAATTCTACAGAGATCTTACCTCTAATGGTGAATCACACAGAAATCTTTTAAACTGTGAGGGAGGAAACAGACAAAACAGAAACATGTTACACCAACAGCTATGGCTTTATGTCTAACAAAATGTGTAATACACGTCACATCATCAGAGTTTGCAGGCTGCCTCATGTAAATAGCTGAGCACATCTGACATTCCGTTCATGATTTTTCCACATTTACTTCATAATTCTTGAAATGCAGCAGCTGCTTCCAGTTTCTCATCAAAACAACAACATGCCTCTGTGTGTGTGTTTACAGTATTTTATTCCAGCTCTCCAGTTACAATAAAGCCATTGTTTATCCATTAGCATACTAATGGTGGAGCATAAACACATTATTTTCAGACATGAACTTAATCACACACATCTGCTGCCAATCTGACTTCATTTAGAGAATATACCAGTGTCAACTAAAACTAGTCATCAGATTCTGACTTCATTTACCAACAGTTAACAGTTGAAAGAAAACATACTTTTCTTTCAGGACAGTATAACATAACAGAGCTCAGAGTTTACAGAACAGGGTGTGTGTATGGCCCAGCCCAGCCCGACACCAAAATAACATCTCCACCCAGATTTAATTCACTCCCTAAAAACACAGGTGACCAATTCAAGCAGTACTTACACAACTGCAAAAAGCACTGCAAATAGTGCTATATAACAATCACAGAGGATTTTCATTGTGCTAATACAGATAAATTATGATACAGATTCAAATGAAGACAGACACAAAAACTACAAGCTAATTCTGGTTTAAATTCTGCTAAATTCTCTAATTCTGGTCCAGCATAGTTAACTGGCTGCAAAATATCACAAAAGTGCAAACTGCAATGGTTTCAATAACAAAATGTCATGTTACTGTTACTGTAAAATGTTTGTGTTTTTCTGCTCTTGCATACTTTGGCTTTAACTGCATCTTAAAATATACTGCATTTACAAACTCAAAGCATTATTAGCTTGTGTACAGCATCATTCACCACAGTATTTGTTAGGTGTGATTCTGTATGTGTTTAGTTGTGTACCTCACTCTCTCCGCACTCGTGAGGAGCATCGGCATGAACACTCATCTGGTAACGTGCGTACAGCGCCGCCGACTGCTCGAAAGACACCAGAAAGTCCGGATTCTCCAAACTGACTGGCACCAATTTCACCTTCACAATGATGGAGAGACAGAATAATGAAAAAGAAGAGAATGAATGCAAAGAGATGATAAGATGATAAATGCACCACACTGAATGTGGAAAATTGAATGTTGAAAGTTTTAAACACCTTGTGTAAAATGTAAACTCTGTTTTTGGATTCATATTGAGTTTAGAATCAGTATCGAGTCTTGAAATTACATTTGAAATGTTTCTGTAAGAAAATAAAAAAGTAACTTTTTCACACTGACTTACAAATGACCTTTTGTTGGTTTGACTGATTTTCTGACAGCTTTAGTTTTAGTCTGGTGTTATTAAGCAACAGAAACAACTGAACAGCAGAATATTTAAAAATATTAAATATTTTTTAATTTAAAAATATTAAACGCTTTAAAAATATTAAAGCGTTTTTTAAATATGCGTTTAAAAAACGCAAACAAAACCAGCTGAATCTGTATTTATGATTAATATCCAAACCTCAAACAACAGCTTTAAACAACAGCAGAGAACATTCAGCAGCTAACTCACATATAACGTAATTTAAACACACTCCTGCATTACTGTACACTGACAAACACTGCTTGTGTAAAATCATCTTAATATGAGAAATATCTGCTTTTTGAAAGGAAAAATGTTGCTGTGTAAAATCTCTTCATCTGTACATACATCTGTACATGAAGTCTGAGGCTGAGGAATTTAACTCTGGCCTTCAGTTAAGTCCTTATATTAACGCCTGCTTAAACGAATGCAGATATTTCTGGCAGATAAATCGAGTTCAGATCTTTAATCAGTTGGTTTATTCTCAACCAAGACAAAGAGACTGTATGAGACTCTCAAAACACTCGGCAAGTGTGTCTCTACTGCCCCCTGCAGCAGAATTCTGCTGGGATTATACCTGTGCTACCTTTGCTTTACAGAATGTGTTAACGTCTCATTAGGTTGGTTCCCCTCAGGTCCTTCTCCAAGAGCTACATGATAAAGATGCTTTAAATGCATTTGTTTTCATTCTGAGCTGAACAGATACAAACAGACCTAAAGTATGTGGCTTAACTAGCACTAAAACCGCACTGCAAATGTTTCTAAGGAATGATCTGTCACACAAAGCCGTTCTGAATGACTCCACTGAATAAATCACTGCACCGATTGTTTGTTTGTACTGAATAACTGAAGCACCTTTGCATTTGAGATCCCGCACATGTGGAAAAAAGGTTTATGAAGCAGAAACCTCATTCTGATGAGTGACACTGATGCTATCCACTTAAAATATCTGAATAAGATACTGCCGTCAATCAATGCAGTCTACAAGTTTAACCAGGGCTGAATCACTGGAGTCTTCTGTGGCAGTGATGCAAGAAACATCATACTGCACCAGAGCAAAAGCACAAGGCGTGTAGCTACAATCTTGACATTAATGTAAAAACTCTTTTTTCTGTTATTTTAAGGCAGAGGTATTTTGTTCAGAGTTGTGTTGGTACCTCTAAGCGGTGGAGAGGGTCGGAGGGTAAAGACTCAGAAATGAAGTCCTCCAGGGATTTGGGCTGGTTGGATGTGGACTTTATTGGAGTGGAACTCTTTGTAAACGTTCCCTCTTTCTGCTTTAGCTGTTCCTTTTGAAGCCGACGTTCCTTTCTGATGTCTTTGGCTTTTCTACACAATGGTCTGTTGGGATCAGCCCCTACACCTGAGAGGATAACAACAGAACGCTTACAGAACACCTGTGGAGAAAATCACTTTTTAATGTTGTTTATATGGTTTTTAATAAGCCTGAAGACAAACCATGCCAATATTTTAATGTACGATCAAATTGTCAATTTTTAACTAGTACTGCAGTTTACCAAAACAGTGTTAAAAAATGCTTTTTACATCACAAGCATGCAACCAATCACATCAATGCATGGACTGAGTAAATCAGGCTTGCGAAGCTGGTGTGATTGAGTGGAGGCGGAGACTAATTTGCATGTTCATTCTTTATATCTAACATCCTCAGAAATGCAGCATTAAGAGACTCTGATTTTTTAAAGCTCCAAAGAACATCACAAGATGAAAATCCAGTGCGAGCAAGAGACATCAGGACAGTCATCTCTCTCTCTGTTAACATCTCCAGTGGACTCAGGAGAATGGATGGTCCTAAAATGTGTAACAGGACATTTTGTACTTTAATTTTGCGTGACATACAGGAAAGATTGTTATCCTGCCAAGGCGACGTTAATGGAAAGAAGAAAAAACGTATTTCTGATAACAGGCTGCCCTCTAGTGTTCAAATGTGGGATCAATTTATCCCGCCCCAGTTTAGCACAATCCTCTTACAATTGCAGAAAACTGCTCACTTTAAAAACAGCACAAATACTGACATGCTTCAGTGAATTCTCATAGAGACTCATTCTCATCAGACCTGGTTTGGGTGGGACACGTGACGGCTCCTTCGGTGGGGTGGGCCTTACATCTTCTCTGGGTGTTGATTTAATGTCTGTGTCCGGACCGTTGTCCTCTACATTGGTACTGTCTATTTTCAGAGGGTCCTGATGAGGGGGTCTTAGCCCTTCGTCCATGGGCTCCCCTAAATAAACACACATACAGTACCTACAGCATGACTGCAGACATGACACCTCATGTCATCATCTTCACATAAACACATCACAAAATATGTCAAATAAATGTAGGAATATACAGTTCAAGAGATGGGAAGTTTGTCTGATAAATGTCCCATCTTCAGTTCAGAGTTTATCCTCTTTTAAAACACATCAAATTAAATCAGACCACATCAGACACACAGAGCTTGTGTCTCCAGCTGTCACCTCCATGTTCCTCGCGCTGCTGCTCTGCTGGGATCTCTCCTCTGGAGAGGAACTTACTCATTCTCTTCAAGGTTTTCTTATGAGTGTTTGATGGATGGAAGTTTAAAGCGTGACACCTGCCACACAGGAAGAACAAACACCTCACTCTACAGCATATACACACACATCAAACTGTTCAAACGCCAACATTTATGAAGTTTTATTCAACATTTATTCACATTAAATCAAACCTATCAATATTCAATGCAACCTGCAAGAATGGAGTATTATTCGGTCTGTTTACCTGATGGTGTACTGCGGACAGCAGGTTTTATTCATAATGGGTTTGTAAACATATTTGCCACTTCTGAAAGAAAAATGGAAAAGAACAAATGGCACATAATGTATTGTTAAAGTTTATTAAAAATGTATTTACATTAATACATTAATATTTACACGTCAATACATTGTACATTGCAGTTTGAACATTGCAGTGTACATCTTTGTACACTGTATAAGAGCTCTTTCATTTTTTAGGAAAGTTCAGAATCTGTCTCTGTAATCTCATGACACTGTGTTCTGCTGTTGTAGAAGATCTGTCAGTGAAACAGATGAAAACTCACCGTCTCCAGCCTCTGTCAATCAGATCCTGATAATCCTGTACTGTCATGCTGTGAGACCACATGCCTGAAACACACAACATCCACACAGTCAAACTCTTCACTGCTGTCTGTAACTTTCTGTGCAGAACAGTCAAACTCTTCACTGCTGTCTGTAACTCTGTGCAGAACAATCAAACTCTTCACTGCTGTCTGTAACTCTGTGCAGAACAATCAAACTCTTCACTGCTGTCTGTAACTCTGTGCAGAACAATCAAACTCTTCACTGCTGCCTGTAACTGTGCAGAACAGTCAAACTCTTCACTGCTGTCTGTAACTTTCTGTGCAGAACAGTCAAACTCTTCACTGCTGTCTGTAACTCTGTGCAGAACAATCAAACTCTTCACTGCTGTCTGTAACTCTGTGCAGAACAATCAAACTCTTCACTGCTGCCTGTAACTGTGCAGAACAGTCAAACTCTTCACTGCTGTCTGTAACTTTCTGTGCAGAACAGTCAAACTCTTCACTGCTGTCTGTAACTCTGTGCAGAACAATCAAACTCTTCACTGCTGTCTGTAACTCTGTGCAGAACAATCAAACTCTTCACTGCTGTCTGTAACTCTGTGCAGAACAATCAAACTCTTCACTGCTGTCTGTAACTCTGTGCAGAACAATCAAACTCTTCACTGCTGCCTGTAACTGTGCAGAACAGTCAAACTCTTCACTGCTGTCTGTAACTTTCTGTGCAGAACAGTCAAACTCTTCAACTTACTTCTTCAAAACTTACTGTTGTGAATCAAGGTAGGATAACAACATTGTGTTGAAATGTTAGATGTTATGTTATAACTGTATTGTACCTGCTCAATAATTGATTCGTGCAACTGAAGTTACAGATTGCTGCATTAAAGACAGTGTTGGTGTATGTAAAGGCAAAGACAGACCAGTAACTGCAACGATCTTTGACACACTGTTCTGAGAAAGCAACACATTCCCTTGACATTATTCCCATGAGAATCAGTTTCCCACACAAGACCACATACAGCAGAGCAAAATCAAGAGCAAATATCAAGAGATAGCAAATGTAATAAAAAGATAAAGAACCGTATATAAATGAGTAATTCAACAGGTGACAGAACTCAGCGCCCACCCCCACCCCCCAGACCGCATACACCTGGTCCACAACAACAAAGAGTTGAGCTTATTTATACCCGGTTATCAGCCATTAATCTGACAGACAGGAGATGCCTGCTTGTAAAACACCTGCTTCACCTGTAAGAGCAACACAGACACAAACTGATCCTCACAGCAGAGCAAACACACTATATCTTATTCAACACAATGAATCTGCTCAGTACATAACAGATCAGTCGCTCATCTTCCCTGATTCACAACCGTGAGTTTATAATAATGATTTATCACTCAAGATGTCTAAGTTCACTTTTCAGTTTGATTTTCAGTTTGACTGTAAAATGCAACCTGCAATTGTGAAAAAGTATGTAATACAACATCATGTTTAGACTCAGATCAGCAAACTTATCAGCAAACTTGACACGTAATAACACATCAGACATACACAGACTGACACGTAATAACACATCAGACATACACAGACTGACACGTAATAACACATCAGACATACACAGACTGACACATCAGACATACACAGACTGACACATCAGACATACACAGACTGACACATCAGACATACACAGACTGACACGTAATAACACATCAGACATACACAGACTGACACATCAGACATACACAGACTGACACATCAGACATACACAGACTGACATTGAGAGCCTGTCTGGTAGCTCTTGGACGTGGGAAACGAAAGACTGTAACCGCGGCACTGGTGCTAATGTGAAGCGCTCACCGTGAGAGAAATTACCCTTCTCGTGTTTGCAGTAACCGCAGCGGTAGCCATCGTCCCCCCCGAAGTACTCCACAATACTGAACGATCCGCCCGCTGCCATTTCCACAAACACGCCGCCGGAAGCGCCCCGCTGTTACACGTCCTCTGTGACGTTCGCCCTGTGGCCGTTGCCGATTGGCTTAACGACTCACGTCATAGGGCGCCTCGAAAAACGAAACGTATTGACGTCATCTTCATTGGAACCTGTGCCATAGTAGTTTCATAGGTTTTAACCCGGAAGCAGGACTGTGTTTAAACTTATAGTTAATGAATTTAAAGCTTGAGTACCATTCAAAAGTCGCTTTTTCACAAGGAATTTGTGAATTAAAATGTAGAATGTTTGCGAACGTCCATATGAGGTTAATTTATTAATGTATGTTTGATGAAAATAAACTATTTTCCCCTTTTGCTGGACAGCACACATTGTCGTACAGAAATGCATTATTCTTTGGAAAAGAGTCAAACGTCAATTTTGTTCACGTAAATAATTGCCAATATTACATATGAAACCGATGTTTCAGTTTATGTCTGTATCAGGAACAGAGTGCTTTAACAAAGCATTCATGTATGTGTTTATTCGTGGGAATGTCTAATAAAGAAACGTATAGGACCGAATCATTTAAATAAATGAAATTAATTTAAATACAGTCCGACTAAAACCGAAAGTGTGCCGAACATGGCCAAAAGAAAGCGAATGGATCCGAATGTAGCCGAAAATATCCGATCACGGCCGACGCCCCAGCTGGGAACAGTTCGTGGGTTAAGAGCCGCTCCCACAGCGGGCCGACCGCCCGTCACACAGCCATGCTAGGGTCCAGACGAGCCACTCACTGGAGATGGTCCCTGTCCTGAGCTAATCTACCCAACCTTGCAAACATCGCTGGATTTCTTAACACTGTTTGGACCGAAATTCGTTGCTCATTCCTGTGGTTTTGCGACACCTGCGCTGCGGCAAGCGAGAGCTGCTCCGGCTGTAACCACTGCCGCAGGTGAGTTACCGGAACCTGTGCTCTTAACCCCGTCCGAGGGCTGACGGCGGTCTGGTCTTCGGGGGAAACTTTAATCAGGGTGTGCGATGTAAGCAGTATCTTCACCTATAAGAGGTGAACGGGATTTTAAACAGGTCAACAGCAGCTTTAGCTGTAGCTAACTGTTCAGTTCATTCAGGCAGTCTGATGCATACATATATATATATATATATATATATA
>JBAJNP010011978.1:0-13999 GCA_036877545.1 Yasuhikotakia modesta | reverse complement strand
ATATATACACACACTCAAATTTAACACAGTGATTGTCTTTCAGGAATCCAGTCTATACCTCCCCAGGGTGGTAAACTGGAAATAGCTGGCATGGTTGTTGGTCAGTGGGCTGGGAACAAGCCAGTGCGTGGCAGAGGAGGGTTCAATATGCAGGTGGTGTCAGTAGGAGGAAGAGGGTGAGTCCATTCTTTGTCATTAAATATAGGGGATATTTAGCGGTATATAATTAGCAATCCTTACTGATTGAATTTAGAGAATGTGGCTTATGGGGTGGTAGGAGTTATCAGTGTTTTGTCAGTCTTTGTGTGTAGTTTGGAAATGCTGCACTGTGTTAAAATATCCAAAGTGTTAATAGACATATTTGTTGACTTACACTATTGCACTATATATACTACATATATTATTTATGTGCCCCAATACATACATTCTGTATGAATTCCTATGTGTTTTTCTACTATTGTTTATTTGTTTTTGTCCCAGAAGGGGTAAAGAGATGATAACAAAAGGAAGGGGAGGGAAGAAAATTACCACCAACAGAACACAGGTAATATTTCAACCAATGCGTTGATGAATGTTCTCACCAATTGCCATTGATGAAACAGAAGATTGATTTGCTCTCCCCTTCAATGTTTCTTGTAGACGCTTTCCTCGTCACCTCCCTCCTCAAGCCCCCCAAAGCTCAGCGAGGATCCCAAAGCAGTGGGGCGGCCTGCTGGAGCCCCGGAGGAAACAGGGACTGTATTGCAGCAGCTGAACGGCAGCTCTTCAGGAAGCGCCACTGGTCAAGCCCTTGACCTGTCACCACTGGCCCAGCCAATCCAGTGTGCCTTAGCCAGCAGAGACAACCAGTCAAGAGATGGGGTGGAGGTAGAGGCCCCTTGTTGCCTTGACGACTGCCCATCAGATGGTGCACTACAAAAAGAGGAGTAATTACATCCCATAATGTAATAAGAACGTGTGTGCGAGAGAGAACGATCTAAGGTTGACTGCCTTTTCCTTACAAAATTAAATATTTAGGGCACAGTAGCCACTTTGTGTTATCATAGTATAATTTATGATGCTACACATGCTGGAAACAACAGGTGGACAGTGACAGGAATGCGGTCTGTGTCACCTTACGAGGTGGTTCTGGTTTAAAACCTAGCAAGTTTAAATCACAACCCTCGACTGCACATCACCCTGAATCTTTGGATTCTGTACCTCATCCTTTCCACTGGCCAATCGGTGTTGTAGCATTGTGAAAAGCTCCTTTCATTTTCACTTTATTTTTAGATGACCTTATATGTATGATTGCCTAAAATGGCTACCAAAGGCCCTTATTGCCCAAAGTATAGCATCAAATCTACCCACTCAAACACTGCTGCACTGTGTTAAATAGCACAGCGGTGCCGCTCAAATTCCACACATCAATGAATTACACTATTTAACCCTTATTGTATCTGCAGTGCACCATAAAGGAGAATTTAATGACAACACTGCCCTGAATACAGTAGAAGAATGAAAACTGATGGAAAAGACGGGTTGATATTTGTATGTCACATGTGCATTCACACACACATGGTAGTCCCTGTAGTTTTTTTGGCCATTTACTGAACGGAAGTATAAATTTTATTGCCATTGTCTTTAACAAAGGGGCCATGGGAAGCCCTTGAAGTCCAGGCTCAGAGAACTTTGAAAGATGAGCGAGAACAATTGAATGTCTCAGAGTGTACGGGTTGCACTTAGCATTGCATAGCTCAGCTCTGTTGCTTTTTTCCACATTGGTGACGATCTTGTCTGCTTCTTTTGAGCTTTTTTAGGATTAGCAAAGTTAAGTTCAACTCCGTCTTGCAAAGTGAGTTCTAAATCATAAATAAATAAGCACCTTATGCCCAAGGTTAAAGATATGCAAGCTCCTCCCATTAAGGGAGGAAGAAAATTGAGGAAGAAATGCCCTTGAAAATTGATTGTATTCTAACATAAAGCACTTAATGTTATTTGTCCTACCAAGATTGTTCTGCCCTATATAAAGCAATTTGGTAATTTCATTTCACTAAGCTTCTGACAGTTTAACTGTCCGTATAAGCTTTTACCTTGCGTGTTGTTTACCAGTATGACTTACAAATTTGCACCAACCCGCCTGAATGTGAGAACTTGGTGCTTAGATCTGCACTTTGTTTTAAAACAGTAAACACACTGGGTGATCCTTGAACCAGGATAAAGATAAATCAAGGCTTCTGCTAAAGTTAGAGAAGAAAAAAGTGTGTTCAGACAGAACCATGATGCTGTTTGTATATAGACCCCAATGTACATGATCCTGTAATGCAATTATGTGAATCAGAAGAGTGATTTTATCAGTGGTCGAGAATGCACACAGTTCCTCAGACAGACCTGCTGTTTGACATCTCTCAGCTTCACAATGCTTTCTGGTCATTTATTTCTTTTAAATTTTGGTTCTCATTAGTTCTGTTCTTCTTGCCCTTCTGTGTTTATCATCTGCTGTGTCTTTTGCATTGTGTACCATGTGTGTTTTGTTTGTGCATGTGCATTCTCACACCATAGCTAAAATCATCTACATTTTTGTTCCACTCAAAATAATTGAAAATAATTATTGAAGCTTAGGATCACCTTCTATTGTGAAAGTTTGTGTTTTCAGACCGTTTGTGACAATGATCACTCATCTAGTCTTGTTTTAGTGATGGTCCTTTAAACTCACACACTTTTGTGTTTACAGAGAGATGCTCTGTCAAGGCAAATGGGAATTTTAAACATCCCACCTAAGCCCCACTTGCTATTAGGTATAACGTTTGACATCAGATGCTTAGGAAATTATTCTACTTGCATTTTAATGTTTTAAATCCATTGTTAAAGACATCTGAACACACATTTTATACCAATGATTTGTTGGATGTAATGAATGAGAATTTAAATGTAAGAATAGCTAATACATTTGAGGGGTATTTCACCTAATCATCATAGTTTAAAATCTGATTACATCACAGCTTTCTATGAAGTCATAAGATGCACCTTATTTTGTTAAGATAAGAAGTTGATAAATACTATATTTAATGCCACTACAAATATATTGAAAGCTCTTTAAATCAGATTATGAAAGACACCCATTATAGCTATGTCTGTGTATATTCAGCAAATTTTGACTTGACAAACATAGACGGTTACCTGTCAACATGTTATCAAATCGCATTTGAAGTTCATCAGAAATATTGCATCAATCATGCATTTTGAATGTGTGACACAAACTAAGTTTAAAATTAATGATATTTCCAAAAGGACAGTGAGATTTTATTGTCAGAATATGTGACAATACTGGACAGACTTTAAGCCAAGTATAATCTTAACCATAGCACGACAGGTAGTATTCTTGAACTAATATGGTACACCGTCATGCACATTAGAACATTTAAACCTTAACCTTAGGTTGTCACATTTTACTACAGGTTAAGTACAGTAGTGCTAGTTTTCTAAGGAGGATTTCCTGCACGTTATAAAGTATATGAACATGCATACAGAAACACACCCATTAATGTTAACACAAATGGAAATTTCAGTAGATCCCTTTTAAAAACATTCAGTCCCTTTTCTGTCTGTGATTAAAAGCAGTTTCAGTTTCTTTTAGTGTTTAATGTCATAGAATATTAGTAATGCCTTCTCATTTAGTTTTAAGTGTTATCTAAGAAAGAAACAGCATAAACCGAATTATACAGACGCACCAAATAAGATAAACCTTCTCTCTTACACTCAGTATATCTGTTGTACCTGTAGAGACATGAGTTAGTATCAGGATGAAGTAATAGTATACTCAGATTGTGTTGTCCAAAGTGTTAATTTCTCTTGATTATTTGGATACTTAATTTGCCATTTCAGATGCTGGTTCCAAAGTTACCCTCTTGTTTCCTGCTTTGTTCTACTTTAACTGTCATTCATCATTTATAAAGAAATATATCAAATGTTGACTTGCAACAGGAATATATATATATTGACAAACAATATGTGGATAACATTTGTATGAGATGTTCTGGAAATTTGTGAGGTTGGATCGGCCGTGTTGCTCCAGATATTGGGCCCAGTCTTGATAAACTAATCAGATTACAAAATTGGTGGTACCACCACTGTTGTCATGGGCCATTGACTTTGGCATCTCAATAGAATCTAATGTACGCGCATTTGTCTCTACTGTATTCCTAGTTTGCCCAGATTGCAATGTCTCCCTCTTCTCAAATGTTCTGATTTTGTTTAGTCTTTATATTCTTATATGTTCTTGCTCTTTTACCCCTGCAACAACTCCCATTACTGCTTCATATGAAAAGTGAGAGATTTTAACTTTATAATTAGTCTAATAATCTGTCTGTAAGTAATCTTAGACAAGAGTTGGTAACATTTTCAACAATGAACCAAGAATTAATTAACCTTATCATCTTTGGTTTCGTTCAGTTGTGAAATTGTATTTTACTTACTTTTTAAATGTTACAACTGCTACTCCTTTGACCGTTGCTACATTTAGTATTAAAATTTGCTTAGCAGAACTAGATATTTTTAACTGTAATGATTGCAATTTTCCTCACCTGTTTTGTATGGTATTTTTTCACATCACTTCACCATTATGATGTAAGACGCAAAAATAATTGTACGTTTTCATTACTGATTTTATTCAAATTAACCATTTTTATCAGATGTTACTTTGGATTCTGTGGGCAAAACAGACTTCAAATTCAAACAAATTCATCTGTGCAACTAATAAATTCATTTTCAATCATTTCTGAACGCTACATTTAAAATATAAAATTTGTATTCTCTTTCTGGATCCTGTATATATTATATACAGGTATGTTTTTAATATCCAAACCATCCAGATCCATGATTTATACTAATTGAAAAAAATGTGATGTTTACATCTTTTGGTGAACAGTGGCTAAATCTTGTATCGTCCAGTTTCATTGCTAAAATTAAGATTTTTTTTGTTCTCAAGTGGAGCCTTGGACACAGCTCACGATAGTGATGAACCCTAGAACTCTTCATTAACTCCCATGTACATGTATTGTCCCTCTGAAATATGTAGCTTCAATGGTAGTCATGGATAGGTTAAGTGTGAACACATACTGTAACCATATACACAACCCCAAGCTATTTCGGTAAAGAGTTTTGCCTGTGCATTCCTGTAGATTGATGTCTGGACCTCAGCTCTGACTCTTGCTTTATAACTGTTACCCCGTATCCTGGCTGTGTAGCCCTTCACTCCACAGGACTCCATGTTGTCAGTTTTTAGTCCTTGTCGGATAACAGCAATGTGTTGTGTACAGTGGCCCACTTGCAACCTACACTTTTTGGAAGTCCCCATTATGTCTGGCCCTCCACTGCTTTGTAGCATGTGGTCCTCCCTTAAAAGCACCACAGTGGTCAAGTTGACCCATCCATTTGTAGGCAACACATTCTGTCATCTGTTCTTGGGAAACCAATCTATTCATCAACACAAACATTGATGCATGCATCAAGATTTCCAAAAGCTCCAAAAAAAAACTTGTGAAGTGAAGGGTAAAGTTCATTATTATTATTGCTGTTATGGTTATGATCGTTATTAACAATTTCTCATTTTTAGTATAAAGAAAGCACCTGATCGTTTTGGAAAGAAGTTTTTCTTTTTAATTTGTCTTGCTGTTGTGGTCTGACTTCACAATGGATTGGGGAGAAAGCCAAAAGGCTCCAGAGAGAGAGTCACAGTTGGCAGTCATGTTTGTATGGTTGGGAAATGACTTCAGTGCTGAAATAAAATTTATTCTTTTAGTAAAACTGAGTTTTGGTTTTATTTTTGTGTGTTTAGGACTTTGAAAACCATTAAACATAACCAGAGAAATACTGTTTCTTCTGAAATAAAAAATAAGAAATTTATGCAATGGGTTCTGCTTATCCAATCAGGTTTCTCTACTAGCTAATCTGCAAATAATCAGTGGTGCACTTGCCCAAATAGGTTTAATTGATATTGGAACAATATATCAACCAGTTAAGGATTGGCCTAGAGTAAGTTTGATCAGGCTTGGAGCTAAACTGCAGGAAAGCTGATCCTCTGGAAATTAAACCTCTATTCAAGTTATACTAGGACCAGCAAAAAGGGGCGGAGTTCACGTTTGCAATGCAATTGTACAATGTTTTACTCATGTTTAATTCATATGAACTTTTGTAAGTACAACAAAAAAGGTTAACCAGTTTCTTCCACTGCAAGCCGACAGCCAGTAGTTGTTAAAGCACACTACTATTTAGTGTTAATTTCTCAGCCATCAGCTGACAGGAAGGCGGATCGGCTCACTCATGGGACAGGTCACTCGAGGAGCCGATATGCGAGTCTGCAGCTGGCGTATGTTGCTCGGTGTAAGATGGCGGTATCATGTACAGTCGCGGTCTCAGGTGAGCGACGCACCACGTTCCGTTTGATGTGGTCACTGCCGCAGAGCTGGCAGCGTTTATTCCGTTATGCATTTGCATGGACCGATTCCAGTTTAATTCGATGGGTAATTTTGTTTCAACATGCAATTTATTAATCAGCATACCGAGTACATTAAAAAGGCACCGCCATTTGTCGTATTTAATACCATAACTTTAATAGTAGCTGTCCGGGATATATGTGCATAATGTCACGGGAAAACCAAAGTAGGTTATGCATGCATGCGGACGCTTTTCTCGGAAAGGTTGGCCGACAAACAATGCTTTCCAACGGTAAGTCAGTCTAAGCTTGGGTGTCGGTCTGATTTGTAAAACTGGAATTTCTTGATAACATGGGCTCGCTTGTCTCTGCTTGTGCTAAACTTAATCAGGTTGCCAGACAGTTTACAGTTTAACCTAAACCCGTGCGTATATTCAAAGGCATATTGACATGCATATCTAACATCAGGTCTGTGCAGTAGGTAGCCAGCTGTTGATTCCTGCGATGATTTGGCATAATATAATAATAAATAGAACGTGTAGATAGTCACATTTAAGATCATATTGATACAGAGATGTTTGGGTTATATTCTGCTGTTATGAACTAATAATGTGTGCGCGTGGTTATCTCATGCATCTGTGATGTTTACTCGAATCCCAGAGGCTGTTATAGAGACAGTTCTATGTTATGTATATATATTATTATATATATATATATTATTGTGTAATATGTATGTGGGATTATTATTCTATTCAAATGGCTAGTTTAGACTTATTTCAAAGACGAGTCATGAAAACTGTTTTTCTTGACAGTACTATTGCATTTCTTGCATCATCATCATCAGACAAACAAAGCACTGCATAATGTATTTTACCTGGGCTGTAATCAAACAGTGTAAGTGTTGCTATGCATATTGTTTCTCTCTATTATAGTCATTTTTTCAATATGCAGCATGTTTACACATTTTATTACACTTTAAGTTGCATTAAAGCCCACTAATGAGTAAACATAAATTATACAGTGCTATTGCTTTTAATACATCAAACAGGTTACTGCGGAGAAGCCGATTCTAACAGACATTTGAGTAATCTCATTGCTGTTCATGGCATCATGACTCATATTTCAATAGATGAGTGGTATTGCCAGGAATCTGCCCGCAATCTGTGGTGTGGTTGTTTGAACAGGGTTAACGCTGGGTTAAGGGATGACAACAACCATCTCTCCCTGTGGTATTTATGAAAAATCAAATTAGCAATGGTGAAGGTGGTTCATTAAATTTGCAGTAAAAATAGCACAAAAAACAATGTATTTATAGCACTGACTTATCTTTCTGCCTTTTTTCTCCACCCTTCAGGGCAGCAGATGGAGGACGGCTGCATTTGGGGCTGTGGAATGAGGTAGTAGTTTGTATAGTTTGGGATCACACCAGATCTGGGAGATAACTATACAGCCTACTGTCTTTCTCACGGCCGCTTCCTTACATCAGAAATCTTACCCTCAAAGCTGCTTTAATGCTGTAATCTGTGTGTGTTGTTCACTGCCTGTCTATACTTTGTGTATGTGATTATGATTGTACTGTATATGACTATATACATTAGGAATTTTATGTGTAATGCATCTACACCCTGCTGTTTATTAAAATAACTTGAATAAGCTTGACACACAAACTACTTGATGACTAGTGATTACATTTAATAAAGATTTTTGTTATACAAAAAAAATGAATTTCTTCATAAGTTCAAGCTAGATTTTAACGATCACCATATAGCTGGGAAATAAATTGTTCATAATATTCATAATACTAATTTCTAAATAATAAGAGTTTAACTTAGGAGCTCTCCTAACCAAGTATAACTACTGGCAAGGGCGTTCTATGAAGCTGTCCGTTAAACAAACTGTAACCAATCACGTTAAAGGGCGTTGTCGCGTCCGTATATTTGATTGGCCTAAGGACCACGTACGGCACACGGTGACGTCATCACGGACGCCAAGCAATTGCAGCGCGTGAACATGGCGAACATCAGAAGTGTCAAGGTGAGAAACAATTTAATGTATTAATGAAGAGTTATCAGCTGGATAAAGCTTTTTCACCGATCTGTCACGTATACGTTTTCCTGTATGTTTGTATTCTGCAATTTTTAATATATTTAAACGATGGCGTCTGGGCTAACTAGTTGAATGGAACTTTAAGCAGGCATAAGTTGAACCGATGGGGTAAACAATGGTAAATAACGAGTTTTGCGTTATTGAGTTTTAATTGTTAAGGAAACACAGCCAGTCTTTACCCAGATGCTGTGTGCTCCAGTTAAACAATTTTGCTGAACGTAACAATTTACCGCTGCATTATGAATGTATTGCGTCTGTTGTGTATTGAAATATCACCAGGGTCATGCAGGCTGTAACTAAATTGACCACGCCCATAGTGTTTCACTTTACAAGTGTAAACTTTTCATGCATAATTACACTAAAGCTATTGCTTTCCTAAAGTTTATTATGTAAAGCTTAGCACCTTCACACACTTTGATGTGCTCTGACCCTTTGTGACAGGGTATGGTCGGTCTGGTGACAGGAGGGGCCTCTGGTTTAGGGAGAGCCACTGTTGAGCGTCTTATCAGCCAGGGAGCCAGTGCTGTAATCTTAGACCTGCCCAGCTCAGATGGACACAAGCTTGCTGCTGCCCTTGGGGACCGTTGTGCGTTTGCCCCAACTGATGTGAGTGACCCTTATTATTTGTAACATATATTACATCATTGCTTATAAATGATTGCATCAGTATGTAATTGACCAATATTCAGTATTGGTTAGCTAGACCATGTTAGACCAGTCTTGACAAGACTGTAAAAACATGACTTGTAGTAAAATATTCATCTTAGATTCAACATGATTAAATATTGAAACAAATATATTTGGCTCTAATTTGGCCTTGATTTGTGATCAAGGTCACATCAGAGTCAGATGTGAAATCGGCTGTAGATTTGGCTAAGGAGAAGTATGGCAAAGTGGACTTGGCTGTTAACTGTGCCGGAATAGCTGTGGCTGTGAAAACATACAACTTCAAAAAGGACGTTCCTCACAGCCTGGAGGACTTTAGCCGTGTTATCACTGTAAGTCACACTGCATCAGCTCCACATTAATCCTCATCCCTTATGTAGCAGTCATTTCTGAATGACTGGTATTTAACACTGGTTGTGTGAAGCATAAGGTCAGTTTGAATGATGAATATTAAAGGTGAACATCGCTGGGACATTTAATGTGATCAGATTGGCTGCAGGGGAGATGGGAAAAAATGAGCCTGATGCTGATGGACACAGAGGCTGTATCGTCAACACAGCCAGTGTTGCTGCTTTTGATGGACAGGTTGGTATATCAACCATAAGCCTTTTATCAATATTTATAGTTCTACACCACAACAGTTTTTATTATATGTATTGTTGAACCTTTGTGTGTGTGTGTGTTTTTAAGGTGGGCCAGGCTGCATACTCTGCTTCTAAAGGTGGAATTGTGGGAATGACTCTGCCGATTGCTCGGGACCTCGCACCAATGGGGATCCGTGTAGTTACTATTGCTCCAGGTCAGTGATCCTAAATCCCATCAGTTTGATCTTTCCTGTAGCTTGATTGCTAAAGCATAGGTTGCGGATTCCCAGGGAACACATAAGCCCCAAACTTACAAGCGCAACCAATCTTAATTAAGCACAAGAACTATTTGTTTCATAAGAAAATGTTCCTGTAGCTCAACTGGTAGATCTTTGTGTTAGCAGCGCAAAGGTTGTGGGTTCGATCCCAGTTAACACAAGTACTGATAAAAATTTATACCTTGAAGTCACATTGGATAAAGGCATCTGCCAAATGAATAAATGTAAAATGTGTGCCTTGAATGCACTGTAAGTCACTTTTGGAAATTGGTATTCCAAATGCATTAATGTAACTTAAATATAATGTTTTTTTAAATGGTTCATTCTCCTTTTTTAAATGGTTCATTCTCCTTTTTTAAATGGTTCATTCTCTCTCTTTATATTTGTCACGTCTTAACATTTATTTAACTGTCTTTACAGGTCTGTTCTCCACACCCTTGCTGGCTGGGCTACCTGAGAAAGTGAGGAATTTCCTGGCCAGGCAGGTGCCCTTCCCTTCACGTCTGGGAGATCCAGCTGAGTTTGCTCACCTTGTTACAGCGATAGCAGAAAATCCCATGATCAACGGTGAGGTGATTCGCCTGGATGGAGCCATCCGCATGCAGCCTTGAAGGACAAACAAGGAAAAGGGAAAAGAGAGACTCTAGCTGTGTTTTGATCATGCTGATAAACTCAAAAGCAGTCCTTGAACAAATGCAATACAGACATTTGGATACTTTTGTATCTTAAAAGATGCCACTCACATGTCTTTCTGTAAACCACTGGAAAACAGATTTTTACACTTTTGAGCATATCTGGTATTAATGTACTTACTGCACATGTGTGGCACTTTTCTGCTGTGGTCTACATAATGACTGTTCACTTACATGTAGGTGTAGACATGTCTCTGTAGTTAATACTGGCTTAAAAATACAGGTCAGGTCTTTACACTAGGCCTGAAACATGTTTGAGAAATGCCTGAATTGTATTTATACAATCATATAAGTTTTAATCATGAATGACTGTAACTGCATAATGTCATTTTGTGCAAAATAAATTGTGTAAAGCATAACATGATGAGTTACAGTAAATATGTTTAGAACTTGGAGTTAGCCTAGGGTTTATTTAAAATGAACAGAAAACAGGATGGTTAATTTAAAACATTAATAATAAATGATTTACAATCAAACTGTCTGCTCTCACCTTAACTGTATAGTTTAGTTAACTGTATAGTTTAATACTGTTTCCCTTTTCTCTTGCTTTAAAATAAAACTTTATTTTAGCAGTTTGTGTATAATTAACCCTGTTTTGTTTTAATAATTTCCTAGCAATTCAAACATCACAATAGTCCAAATTTAAAGCCAAAAGCTTAACCAATAGAGGGCAGAATTCAGTTGGGCTGGAAGCCTGTAAGAGCATTTTGCATAATATGGGTTTGGGCTCACACATTAATGTATAATGAAATGTGTCAAATGTCTGTTATTATTAAAACACTGTTGCCAGTGTAAATTACCCAGGTATATTTGTAAACTTATTCTAAAACATATTTTAATTCTATTTAAACTGAAACTAACTGCTGTAAACTGAAACAAACTTTAAAATACAATTATCATCCAAAGCGAATAAAACTGAAGTGTGGAACATATTGGCAGCTGTACACAATTCTTGCTAAATCCTTTACAGAACAGATCAACCATAAAGTAAACCCAGACTGATGTTAGTAAATCTGCTTTAAGCACAAACACATCTGACTGATTCCTGTCCATAGTGACAGTTTTACACTAATCTGTTTTTTTTTCTGTTTATCTTAGAAGCTATGCAGGACATTAGCTATATTGGTGGTTAAACATTTAGAAAAGATAACACTTTCTACCTATTTAACACAGCTACAATGGAATATTTGTGATGATATCATAGATTGTGCCAAGGGTTCTGATGTCATTTTGTTTTTGGTGGTGAAATAAATCAAACAATGTGAACATAAAATGAGTCACACTGTAGTCAGACACAATACATTGCAGTCAGTTTGATCAGTGATAAGTTCAGGGGAAAACAGATATTAGATCAGACCTCAGACTGAGGAACAGCATATGTGATGAATGGTTTAAATTGTCCTGTGATGTTGACTGAATGTCACAGTGTTGAATCACTGTGTGTGTGTGTGTGTGTGTGTGTGTGTGTGTGTGTGTGTGTGTGTGTGTGTGTGTGTGTGTGTGTGTNGTGTTAGAGCTTTGATGGACACTGGCTGTCAGTCCATCGATTGTTGCATTATTTTATTAACAATGGACAAACGTCAAAGACAAGGTTAAACACATTGAGGGAGTGATTTAAGTGATTTGTGACGCTTTTGGCATTCGTTTCCAAAGCAACCAGATATTTAGGATAACACAGTCATCCACAGGTTTATTCTTTACAGAAATGGAAACTATTTCGGAAGCCGACATATTAATCAATGTGCCGTTACGACAACAGCTGGGTAATAACAGTAATCGAAACACAGGGCACTTTTATATTTAGACTCTAGGGGGCAGGCAGCACAAACATGCACATTTATTGACAACATGTATCATTTGGATAACAAGCTGCTTCTATAATTCTCCCGAAACGCTGAATCCACATCAATGCGTACTTCATTTTATCAGAGTACATTTTAATAAAATCATATCTGCATTTCATGGGAATGCCAGAAACACATAAGGCTGGAAAGCAGGGGACAGATGCAGAAAGGAGGAGGAGAGACAGGGAGCTGGTTGTCATTTATCTGGGTCAGTTAGATTGACCTCTTTTCTCCACTAAACTTTAAACATTCACATACATGTCAATTAACACGCATCAGTGAAATGTCAGCATCTCTTTAAAATACAAAAATGGCATTATTATCTTCAAATAGTGTTTGAGGTTTTTAGTTTACACACACATGCAGAAAACATATTGTGCATAAAGAAAGGGACCACTGTGAATTCTGAAATTCATGACAACAGAACCACTGCACACTCCAGATTCTCATTAAACTGATATACTGTTCAGACTGTAAAATTAATAGTAATATCTGCAATTTAATACCATAATAAAAAAACAATCTTGATAATGTTCTTAAACAAGAGAAATGGTCAGTGTTTTGGATAGTTTCTCTCATATAGCTGATATGGATTCTCTCATATAGCTGAGCTATACTGTGTGAACTCTTTGTAAAGTCCATCACGGACACAGCAGATGTATGAACAGACACTCTGAAAACTTCAGCTTTCTGAATTGGGTGTTTGTTTCTAAACACAGCACAGTGACATGCCCACTGATATGTTTATGTTGTTATGAGGATGCTGAGGACATCCTGGGCCTAGAAAATAAACTAAACTATTAAAAAGAATATATTAAAACCCAGAACACTTCAAAAGCAGAATGTGTCCATCTAAGAATTTGAAAAACAAAGATGAAATGAAAACAGCCCTAGCGATCTCAGTCTGGCACCATTGACTGGTCTGAATATATTAATTCTCATTCAATCCCACATTTACAATACCTTTCACATCTGACAATATTACAAGCTATCCAGGCACAGCTCATGAAACAAATACATTTGTCTGAAACATTGGATATGGTGTCTTTCTGGGCCCTATTAGTGGCATTGTGTTGGTTTTATCTGTTGAGCGCAGGCTACAGTAACAGTGTGTGTTAGGGGAGGGTAATCCTCTATCTGTGTGTGTTTGCACCCGCTTGAGGGTTTGTTTGAGAAAGAGGAGGGAATCCACTAAAGCTGCCAGAGCTGGTGAAACAAATAAACACAGCGTGTCTCTGAACCAGCCATGAGAGCGTAAATATTCCCACAACATTCAGTCTTTACAACCGTAAACTCAAATAGAGTTATTATTCATGTCTATTATGATACACGTTCTGTTATGGCCCTTTGTAAACTCCCACACCTGTTGATTTGAACTGAGAGTTGTGCTCATGGCTTGCTCATAGCTCACATGTAC
>JBAJNP010011977.1:0-14000 GCA_036877545.1 Yasuhikotakia modesta | reverse complement strand
TCACATGGGTGGGTGGAACAGAGGTTTTAACGTTTTATATTTATATTTACATGTAAGCATTGAATTTAAAGGTTGTTAAAGTTTGTTTCTTCATATTTTTATACAAAATGCAGAAAAATGTTTATGCTCAGGTATAAAAAATAGAATTTCACCATCTTTTGGAGTGGAAGTGGAAATGTTTAAACAGGGAAACAAAAAAAATACAAACAATAAAACATTTAAAGGAAACCTAATATGATTTAAGAATGCAAAGTTTAAACAATGTGAATAATGAGGCACTTTTACTTAAAAAAAAAAACAGTAAAATTGAGTAAAATGACAGAATTACTAAACAGTTGCAGTGACACAACAGCCTTGTAAAAATATGCTTGTTCAGAATTTCTATAATTAAAATGATATGAAATATAGTAATTAGTAAGTTGGAAGTCAGTTTTTCCATGTAAGGGGTAAATTGAGCCACTGACTGGAACAATTGACCTCATTTCTGTACTTTCTGATAAAATTAATTTACCAGTATCCATAAAAATCAATCCTGTACTTCAAAGGTGTTTCCTGTTTCTGATTTCAAAGTTCACTAGAAGGTTACCTAAACTAAATAAAATTACAGAGGGATAAAAATAAACAAATTAAATTAGAAATAGATTATTACACTTTTACATTATGCAAATGTTGTTAGACGCACCATCTTGTGTAGTGCTAAAAATATTAATTATGTGGTTCATTTGACCTTTTACTGACCCTGACAGAAAGCAATATATTAATCCTTATTACTGTGGTTGCTGTAATGCAATGCAAGTTAAAGCTAAAGTTCAAAACAAATTTATACAAAGATTGGTACAGTTAAACTCTGTAATTGGATAGAATACAAATGCTTCTTTAGATCAATAATTAAAAACCAATACATCAGAACTGGCAAAAATATCATACATGGTTAAAATGGATGGTATGGTGTAATTATTTTAAGTATAACAGAGCACTAGTATTCAGTAAGTTCATATGCTACTTAAAAGTAATCATTTGATAATTGTCTTAATTGAACACAAGGTTTAAAGCACTAAACAAGCAGAAGTTTTTTTTGTTCTGTAAGACAGACAGAAACAAATCAAAGTATACTAAAATACTTTATCATTATCAAAACAATATTGTTTTGCAAAATTTGCAAAATTGTTGTTCAAAACAATATTTTGAAGATTCCCTGGCAGTCTTCAAAAGACAGCTGAAAACCTCTCTTTCCTGAGTACTTCAACTCATCTTAAGTATTAAAAAAACAATCGAACCCTCTTATTCTTCTTTAGTTCATCTAATCCCTTCTACTGTGGCTAATAATACTCTGAGCTATCTCCAAACTTGTATTTTTGAGCACTTCCAGTGTCTATTGCCTCGTTGTCGATTCGCTGATATATTCCTCACTTGTAAGTCATTTTGGATAAAAGCGTCCGGTAAATGAATAAATGACTACCTGTTTTAACACTGTCTAGCAATGCAACATTAACATGTTTAACATTATAGCAAATATTTAAAACTTGCTTTTAAAAAAATTGCTTCTGAACTTATCAGATTCTGATAAAACACTTTCTTTAAATACATAAACTCAAATGTGCAGCAGTAGGAATAACACTGATAAAAGTAACAAGGAAATGCTAGTTTGAATGCTAGTGTGAGTTTCCTGAAATTTTAGTCAGAGATTATAGGTCTCTAGGTTGTTAAACAATTTCAATTGTTTGCCAGTAACTGAAGAGATTTGGTGTTCTTAAGGTAGAAGAAAACAATAAGGTGACAACAATGTATTGAAATGTATTTGCAATGAAAATCTTCATATCATAGTATCTTAAATTATAAGATAGCATATATTAATAAATATTTTGTACATGTCATTTTCCATTACTGCATATTTCATATTATGTTATTACAATATAACATGATTTTTCTCACTGTAATAATGTAAAATTGTGAGGTACATCTATTTTTCCAGCAGTTATTTGAATGTGAATGTTTATTAAAGGACAATTACTGTATTTGTAATTTAGTTGTAAACTAGAATTTCATGACTAATATTTAAATACTGTCACATTCACATGTCAGAATTGTTATCTAGTGTCCTCACGTTCCTGTACAGTAGAGTAAATGTCACCTCACATAAAGCAGTAAAACAAACAGCACGTTAGCTGCACCTAATGTGAGGAGGAAGAAGGAAATTGTGACAATGAGGTCAATGAGGACGAGGGATGATTTAAAAGCTCGGGTCACTCTATCACCAACCAGTACAACACAGACTGAGAGCCTGAGTCAAGACCCTGAGATACAGACTTCTGATACACAGGTGAGAATTGCAACAACTCTTCTTTACATTATCTGCCTCTGTTAAAATATTCTAAATGCACGTTTTTTTAATTTATAGGTGCACATGTTTAGTTTAAATGATGTTTATCTAATATGTAGATCAGGCATGAGTAACTTGTATTACATTTTATAGTTTAATTTATTTTGATGTCGCAGACTCTCTAGTGATTCTGTGATTAGTATTATATACTATTTATTTTGTCAATGTGTCCTTTAAAAACACAAAAATCAGCATTTAAGTCATTTAATTTTAAGAGTAAAATAAAAATTGAATTATTTCATGATTAAATCTACTAAAATTATATACATGTATATACGTATATATTATGACTCTCTACATGGCTTAATTTGTGTTTTAGATATGAATCTGCACACTTTTCTTGTGGTGGTGGGCTGTTGTGCCCTTACAATTGATGCACTAGGTAGGTTTACTAATGATTGAACATGTTTGTGCTAAACTAACTACTTGTGGTAGTTCTACAACTACTTCAGACTTGCGATTATTTACTGCACACTGTCAGTTCATTCATCTAAAAAGTAATGTGAATGTGAAATGATGCAAAAAATGATCAAATAAATGATTTCATTGGATACAGTCATCAGTTGTATCTGCCCTGTATTTTCTCAGTAGAAGTTGAGAGTCCTGGAAGACGATTTATTCTAGAATCAATTGAGGAAGCGAAACAAATAGTGGACTCTGCTTACAAGTATTCTCGGGATGAGTGAGTAAAATTATGAAGAAAGTTGGTTAATATTTCACTTTATCATCATGCCAGTCAAAGATGTATTAATTTGACCCCAAATCCAGGAGTTTAGCAAGAGTCCGCAAGGAGGTGATCAAACCTTCTGACAAATTGCGTTTGCTGAGACAGCCTGCCCGGAAAACTCGTGAGGCTGTGAGAGCTGCAGACTACATGGAACAAACACTTAGACTGATCGCTGAGAAAACTCATCATGCCCACAAGAGATCCATCAATGCCACAGGTTTGTATGCATCATATTTCACTGACCTCAGATCAGCTCCTTCAACTTCTTCAAGCTTACCATATTTTTCTTTCCTTAGACCTCCTCACTCCTGCAGAACTTGTGACTATTACACGCCTGACAGGCTGTGCTGCTCAAACCAGACCCCCATCTTGTAGGACCACTCCCCTCATAAACAAGTATCGGACTGCCACCAATGTCTGCAACAACCGGTCAGTTCAAGACTTCAGTGTGATTATTGAGATCTAATGGGTGATCTCACTAAACAGTTACAACACTATTAAACAGAGTAGAAAACATAATGTATAATTTGTAAAATTCAGCCGAATTTGTGGGTGTCGTTCATGTGTAGTGAGTTAACCCTTCTGAGTTTAACAAGCTAATCAGTTTAACGTTTTAATCCTCAGGAGAAACCCTCTCCTTGGTGCATCAAACACTCCGTTCGCCCGCTGGCTGCCTGCTGAATATGAGGATGGTATTTCACAGCCAAACGGGTGGGACCCCAGCAGATTGCACAATGGTGCACTATTGCCCCTGGTACGATAAAGATGACAATGAACTTCTAAAATATACTTAAGGTCTTGAATAAATGATCACCATTTAACTCCTTTATTTCTTAGGTCAGACTGGTTTCCAATCGTATTCTAAGTACAGCAGATGCTGACATAGAGAGCGATTATGAGTTTAACTTCATGCTCACCATCTTTGGTCAGTGGGTTGACCATGATCTGACACTCACACCATTTTCACCGAGCATCAGGTCCTTCAGCAATGGCCTTAACTGTGATGAGAGCTGTGAGCGTTCCGAACCCTGTTTCCCAATCCCTGTAAGTCAATGCCAGTCCCTTTGACCTTCTAATTTAGGTAGAGTATTCAGTAACATCTGTATTTCATGCTATAATTAATGTTTGCAGGTTCCTAGAGATGATGCACGTCTGAATTCTGCCTCCTGCATCCCAGTTTTCCGTTCATCACCTGCCTGTGGTTCTGGGAACACCGCCTATATGTTTGGCGGTTCCTCTAAGGTTCGGGAACAGATCAACTCTCTGACAGCTTTTCTAGATGCAGGGCAGGTTTACGGGTCAGAAGATGGACTGGCGAAGGATCTGCGTGACCTCACCAATGATGGAGGCCTGCTGCTTGTCAATAAACAGTTCCGTGACAACGGACGAGAGCATCTACCCTTTACTAAAGTACCGAGCAACATGTGTGCCACTCGTGGTAAAATTCTGAATGATTCAAGCCTGACAGAGGTGCCTTGTTTTATTGCAGGTAAGTTACCTTTTTAAAATTACTTAGCAAGTTTTATGTCTCCTTAAATGTCTTGAATTGTAAGTCTGCTAGTCTCCCAGCTCCATGCAGCTAATACCTATACCCTCACTTTGTGTGTAGGAGATGTTCGTGTAGACGAGAACATTGCTCTTACCTCATTACATGCATTATTCGTAAGGGAGCACAACCGATTGGCTCGTGCCCTCCATGTGCTCAACCCTGATTGGAGCAGTGAAACTCTCTATCAAGAAGCACGTAAAATTGTGGGTGCCTATCAACAGGTAAGCAATGAAAAAGGGAAAAAGGAAATACACACCTACCATCCTTTAATTGCACAAAGAAACACACTAAACAGTAAATCTTTCTTTTTTAGGTGTTTGTTTTTCGGGATTATCTACCCCACATTGTTGGCCCCGATGCTATCAATAGACACCTTGGTCAATATCCAGGTTACAATGAGAATGTAGACCCCAGCATTGCTAATGTTTTTGCCACTGCAGCCTTCCGCTTCGCCCACCTGGCCATCCAACCCATCCTATTCCGTCTTGATGAAAACTATCACAGCCATCCTCAGTTTCCCAGCGTGCCCCTGTATGAGGCCTTCTTTTCTCCTTGGAGAGTAATCTTTGAGGGTGAGTTTTTAAGACTCTAGATACTGTTACCATAGATACACCTCTAGATTCTAGATACATTTGCCATAGATCTGAGACTAATTTTTCTTCACTTCTTTCTTAGGGGGAATTGATCCTCTGCTCCGTGGATTGATTGGCCGGCCGGCAAAACTAAACACACAGGATCACATGTTGATAAATGCTCTTAGAGAGAGGCTGTTTGCCTTCACAAGCCACATAGCTTTGGACCTGGGTGCCCTCAACATGCAAAGAAGTCGTGACCATGGAATACCAGGTGAACATTTCAGACTCTTATCAGAATCTTTGCACACACCTTTTCTTTCAAGTCTTGTCTGTTGAAAAGACCAACATTGCTGGACACCAGTTATGTTTGGTTTGGATGCTTGTTCCCCAAACAGAATGTTTTAGCCAGGTTAACCAGCTAAAGTTCTTGGTCAACCAGATAAAAAAACATGGCTTACCATCCCTTTTTTTCTCCACCAAACCACTAAGAAACAAACCATAGCAATTCAGGCTGGTCTTTTCAGCAAGGTTGAAAACTAAATTACACAAACTTCACACTGCATTGTCACTTCAATTAGAACTTACCAGATACTCCTCTTTTGTACCTCCTAAGGTTATAATGCCTGGCGTCAGTTCTGCGGACTGTCTGCCCCTCAAAATGAGAATGAATTGGCTGTGGTGATGAACAACACTAGACTGGCACGCCAGCTTATTGAGCTTTACGGAACTCCTGCAAACATTGACATCTGGCTGGGAGGTGTCGCCGAGCCCTTCGTACCTGGTGGGCGTGTAGGTCCTCTCTTTGCCTGCCTTATCGCTACACAGTTCAATCGCATCCGTGAGGGTGACAGGTAAAGATATCAGTGTACTCAGCCCATGAGACTAGTACATGAGTAAGTGGTGATAACACCAGGTGTCCCCGTGTTCAGGTTATGGTGGGAGAACCATGGAGTGTTCACCAACAAACAAAGAACCTCACTGGCCTCTGCGTCCCTGATACGCATCATCTGCGACAACACGGGAATCCGCAATGTTCCCAAAGATCCCTTTGTCTTCAGCAATTCTTCTTATGTTAGCTGTGATAATATTCCAGCCTTTGATCTCAGCCCTTGGACTGAAACCGGTAAGGCAACAGAGAGAACTCATGAAAGTGCTATATTGTTTTCTAAAATTTCTGCTTTAGCTTCTTCCTACCCTCATATGTGCTTGTAGAATACCTCATTTTATGGTAGTATAGGCACATATTAGGTATTGAAGACATTTTACAATCTGGTCACCATCGTTTTGATGTTTGACCTTCCAGGTATCAGTGCCATCAACAACACAAACACTGGAAATGAGGTTAGATAAGTGTTTGCTTTATCCTTAATCTAAGTTATTATTTAGCACAAAATATTCCTGTCAAATCTGAGCACGGCTATGCAAGGTTCAGTATGCATTGCTATACACAGGATTGGTGTAGCGCCATACAGTTGCCCCAAACAGCATTAGGACACTTAACACAGTATTACAAAGAGATGCTTTTCCAAAATTAGAGATATTTTACGGGATACGAAATTAGAGCAATTAGACAACTATAATGTAAGGCACTTCTAGTGTAAATCTCCTGCATTATATAACAAAATATCACATTTAACTGCACCAAACCTGTGTAATTTGCTTAGTCTTAACCTTCCTCTCTTTCTTGCTTAATGCCTTTTTTTTCTCAGTCTCTTTCACATTTTGGTTATTGTCTTTAATGCACATATATGTTACAGCATACATTTTACAGCACAAGCACGTGTTCAAATCTGTTCATGCTCTCCTTAGATACCGAGTCACTTCGAGGACCACCAGGACCCAGAGGACCTCCAGGGGAACAGGGTGAGCAAAAAACAGACCCTCAAAAGCTGTCAACCTCCCTCCATGTTCTTTTTATTTAAATTACAAAATAAAACTAATCAGAAATAAGCAGCAAAGCAAGTAATCAATGCTTTTTGAAAAACATCAGTTTAGCTATTATTTTACCAATTAAAATTAATATATTGTTCAGACCAAATACAATAGTTATACAATGAATGCATAAAATGCTTTCCAAATAATGACGCTTAGAAGGACTATTTACTGAACTAACTTTAAATCGAATTGCACCCATACAGTTGAATAAAGTTTGAATGTAAAAGTAACATAATTCTGTGTAATTTTACTCCAGGTCAACAGGGTGTAGCAGGGCCACCAGGACCTCCCATTAACACCACCGGACAACAGTCAGCCTTTTTCGCTTCTCTGGGCTCCACACTCTCTGCCTCTGCTAAAACAGTGGTGTTCAAACAGGTTATGTACAACGGACAGGGACATTATAACCAAACGACAGGGATATTCCTCTGCAGTGTACCTGGTGTATATGAGTTTCAGTTCTCATGTAGGGGAACTCGGAGTGTGGGCACTATGACCTTAAAGAAAAATCAAGTTGTACAACTAACCGTTGATCCGATTTTTATCAATCAACAGACATTAGCAGAAGGGCAGATTGTTTTGATGCTACAGAGAGGAGATCAAGTGTGGCTAGAGATGTCTCGGGGTGCAAATGGTATAAGCAGATCCAGCTATTTCTCTGGCCATATTGTTTTTCCTGTTTGAGGCTTTTATTATGTATATTACCATTTACATTTTATAGTTTTTTTTTTTTACAATATGTAATCAAAGTTATGAGCTGCGAAAGTTACAAGGCATCTGTGAATGTATTGTTTCAGTGAACATCATTTTTGAATGCAAGTAATACAGTTTATGGTCAAACTATATATATACTTTATATTTTGTAGTCCATTCTGTGACAGTTTTTTATGTTTTACTTTTTTACCTGTTCAGCAAATAAAAAAACTTAAATATAACAATCAATTTAGTAGGATCCTTGGTCTTAAAATGCTGCTGACATATGATTATGAGGAAACATTTAAACAACCACACATTCACATCAAGGTCACATCAAGGTCCACCTTTATTTGTATTTAACTAGTTTTAATGTTTATAAGGTCATCTATTGTTTTGCCCTGTTTACCCCAAAAGGCTGCATTTAAAAGTGTTTATAAACAACTACATTTGTCATACGTTTGCCTATATTATTGAAACGAATCCAAAATCAAACTAAACTATATAGTGTGACGTAACATCAAGCATTCACATGTTGTGTTAAACAAACCATGCAATAGTTAAGATAGTGGTTTCTTTCAATTGAATGATTAATTGAATAATGCAAACCAGCAGGTTTTTAAAAATTAGCAGAACATGACCAATAAAAACCCTAAACGTGTCCTATTAAAGAAGCTTAATAAACGCATGTAAATGAGTGCGTTAATAGCGCGTCGCTTTATATACACGTTTGTTGACGATGGCGAAGAAAAGGAAGCGCGCCGGAGGTTTGTCGGCACGCGCAGGCCTCGTGGTTCCGGTTAAGGCAATTAAACAAACGCTTGTCCGCGGACGGTACGCGGAAATCGTCAGTAAGAAAGCGGCGGTGTTTCTGACCGGTGTGTTGGAGTACCTGGTGGTCGCAGTTTTGACGTTGGCTCGTCAAACTGCATTGTTAAGGGGGTCAAACAAGATAACTCTACATCGTCTCCCTGGACTGCAGGACAAAACGAGATTCGCAGACTTGTTAAAAGTCTGTAGTGAAGGACAGTCGCGTATGAACGATCAGTCCACTTGACTGCGTTCTCAACGTTTTTTTTCATGCACTATGAACAGCATTTCAATGATCTTCTTTATGGATAAATGTTCCGTTGCAGAACATGATATTTGTTTGTCTCCTTGGGATGTGATGTTTTATTTTTAAACATGTTTGTGCTTTGGAAATAAATTTTGTTTTAATTAAACTTATTTGTATGCTGGAAATTTGTGGTACGAAGTCGCAAACGCGAGCGTGGCAAGTAAAGGTACGTTCTTCCAGCAGATGGCGCCAGCGTCACGTATTGTACTGAACTGCGGGGTTTCTGTACCCTAMACACTGTGGTAAGATTGTTGCGTTTGGTCGCATTTATGATTTTAAAACTAATGTATGTTGCAATTATAATTTAATTTATTGCTTTATGTAAATATACAATGTCCTTTTTTTGTTTTCTGTCCCCAGATACATTGGGGTGTTTTTTGTTTTTTTTTTCACCTTTCGTCCTAGACTAAAATGCATATTTAAGCTGTCTTAAATTAAAACGGTTTGCAGTGACTATTTCAAATAAGTGCTTTTGTGTTGTCTCTATGCACACCAATATAGTTCTGTCAGGCATATATGTAAAAACTACTAAAAAGTGATAATTTAACTAAGGCACCGTATTTAATAAAATCCCTCTCTGGGAACCAGCCTTGCAGACTAAACTCTGCTTTCTTCTGCTCCCTCAGTCAAACAGCTTACAATAACACCCCATTATGAAAAACAAAGACAAATAAGACTAGACTATACAGACACCACTGACTTTCAGAAGAATTGTACGTCTAAGATGCCTTTGTGATTTTTCTTTTGTTACCACAAAGTAACACTGTGGTTTATTCACAGAGATTTATAATGAGAATAAAAAAGGACTTTTTAGCATTACAGATGCGATGACCTTACCAGTCTTTAGCTGAAGGAGAATTAAACTCCTCCTCCTGTTCACTTTGTGTGAATTCACTCCCAATTCAGTCTACACGTGCCGAGTGCCACGTAGGCCAGTGTGTATGTGTGCACAATACCAGTTAAGGCTTTGCTTTTTGCTTCTGAGTAATGGAAACCTGCTGTTGTTGTTTTTTTGCAGGGAAAAAAACTCAGAAATTATCTGTGCCAAGTCACTAGTTTATTGTGACAGCTTTCCAAGTTGTATAGATGTTATATTACAGATTATAAGATATTACTGCTTTAATTTGCTTTAAATATTTTATAAGTATAACGTGGTGTAATTTTAAATTGCTTTTACTAGGGCAGAAATTAGTACTAGAAGAATAAGAACAGTAGTAGAATAGTAATAATAAGATAGTACTAGCAGAGTACAGAAAACAATCTTGGGATTGTATCATTGTTTATGGAGCCCATTTATGTGATTCTTTAATAATACTACACAAATTATATAAAATGCAGCCTTTATAATATTGAAATGAAGCTTAAGGAAGTATTTTCTTTTCCTCTGGTTTGCAGGCAAGATTAAACTCAGAAAGCATTTATCATTTAATGTTTAGGCAAATTTAACTATATTGCAAATTAGCAGGAAAGTTGGAGGTGACTGTGATGTTATTTAGCCAACAGGTGACATCACAGCCAGCATTAGTCATGACGCGGCCTGATTCGGTGCCTGATTGATGACATCACCTCCTCACCTCATTTTCCCATGACTGCTACTTTTAGGCCTATAGACCTCTGTGTATTCACCAGCCGGCTTTGACTGAGTATCAATTGTAGGAAATGCAAGCAACGTGGATGGAGGAACTAGGTTAATTACTTTCAGATGTGGTTCAACCGTCTGAGGAAGAGTCTGCTCATTTGGCTCAGACACAAAGTATTTTTGTCCAAGAGTTCATTTATTTTTTTTAATGCAGACTGCAGTTTAGCTCAGGATGATGGCATGCTGTCGAAATGTCTGTTACTGTGGAATGTTTGAATCTTATTCTTAGACTGCAGGTATTCCTGCAGTACATTCTCTGAATACTCCATCTGAGTCCTTGGGAGGAAAAACACTTTTATTTATCTCTTTAAATACTCGAGCAGATGGAGGAGAGAAGGAATTTATGATCTGATACTATAATACAACCTTAAGCTGTTGACACTTTTCTGTGTATATATATATCACAGCAGTTTGCCAGGTTTCTTTCCAACCTGTGTTTATCTTAAGCGTTACACCACATTGCTGTACTTGACGTTCATTTTAGTCAGATGTCATCCCCCTTGAGTCAACAATACCTAATGTCTCACTCTGGTTTAAATGTGTTTTGTTTATCTGGGATTCATGTACTTCCAGGAATGTTTGGGTTGAAAACAACTTTTTGGTGCTGAATTAAGCCCTGCTGGCAGGTTTAGGCCTTACGCAAGCAGTTCAGGGAGGTCATGTGATGTTTCAGACCAAAGGGGCTGATTTTGTTTCATCATAACGTAGCATCGAGCTATGAAAGCAGTTTATGTTTTATACATTTTCAGTATTCTGAATTTATAGTCAGTCAGCAGGTCATGAATTTTCTTTTGATCATCATTGTAAAAACAAAAACTTTATTATTTCACAGTCTAAGACCACATTGAAACTGTTTAAAAAGTTATATAAATTTATGTAAATTTATAATAAATATTTAAGATTCTTAACTAACAGTCAGTTCATGCTGGGATATCAGATTTGCACAGACGTACAGTATGTAGTTTTGTGCCAACACAAGCGCATGCTGTCATTAAAGCCACATATGGACATAACAAATTATTATTTTTTTACTGAAGTTATTTAAACATCCAACTAAGATATTACACTGACATAATTTGTATTTACATTATTGTAAACAATTTTTCCTTTTCTTTATCATGCAATCCTTTTGTGTCTAGACTTTATCACGTCGGATGTATTAAAATATGCCCTCTAGCGTCTACAGTAGATACTGTATGAAACATGGAAAAGCGCACGTTTGCATTATGGCTGTTGCTTTATTCTCATGAGTGATGAATCTGTACAAACTCCGAAGGCTAGAATTTAAAATTTGGGTTCTGTGGGTTCACAATGAAATATTATATATGCAATTTGATGTACACTTACAGTGAACCCCTAAATTTAGAATATATGATCTTTTGGTAGAATGAGAAAGAATAAGATCGTATTGGACTGACTTTTAGACTTTAGAAACTTCTCTGACAAGTCTTAAGTTGGTCTGTGTGGTTTCTTGCTGGCAATGAGGCTAAACGCAGAATTCAGAGACTGTTGGTTAAGTTATTCTACCCAGCAATTAAACGTTCACTGCAAGACACAAGACGTATTGCTCAAGGGAAAGTATAAGGCAACAATAAGGTCAAATGAAAATACGTAAAAATCGATGGAAACTGTGGAGAAATATGTAAGTTAAAGTCTGGGTGGCCCAGGTGCGTTTATGAACGGATGGTATAAACAGTGCATCTGTGATGAACGTATAACAGTTTCCAACGAGACGCGCGGCTCCCAATGTAACTAAGCACATAATGTGATGTTTAAAGTAGCACCTCGTAAACCGCACGTGACTTTTGGTTGCACGTCTTTCACAAAGCGCCAGAAAGGGACTGGGTGCGATTTATAGAAGAAAAGGAGGAAGACTGTGTTGTTTTCTGTGCAACAAATTCTGGGAATTTTATGTTTACATGCTCTGCAACACTCGTGCTGTGAGAACATTTGTGCAGACATTTTGGCAAATGTTTATTTATTCATTTTTAAGTGCCTGTTAAGGGATCATCCAAAAGTTAATCTGAGCCATATTTGTCATAACGCAACATGAGGAATTCTGATCCTCAAAAACTGTTTGTCTTAAAACCTAATTTATGCATATTGCACATTTACATTAAAACTGACCAATAACGTTTTACACGAGTGTATTTGAAATGTATTCATGAGAACCATTATATCTCATCATATTTGACGCTTTCACAATGAGTAGTTTTACTAGATAACATTCAATGAAATATTTTAAGGCTTATGGTTTAAGATTTATTTATCTTTATGTCTGCTTAATCTAATTCTGAATATTATCTGAACTCGGCAACAACCTGTTTGTGTGTTTTGCATGTTTGTGTCTATTTATGAGGATCAAGCAGCTCGGGGTTTATAGCTCTATAAGAGCAGATATTTCCGTTACCGGGGCTTGTGTAACAACGGACTCACAACCTTTAAACCGACTCCTCCTCTCTCGTACACTTTGCGCATCAGAAGTAAGTTCAGAGCAATAGGAGGTCGCGCTGAGATCTTACGTTTCCGTCATGTAAGTCTAGCTTTGGTATTTAGTTGTTTTAAACTCATTGGTTTCCCAGATTTATAGCTACTGGAACGTCGACAAGCAGAACAACCGGAGGACCCAAATTTAGCAAATAAAAATGAGTGCGAGTTTAGCTGACATCTTAATTTACGCATTTGCGCATGCATGTTTATTAAGTTGCATAGCACACACTGGCAATTCTCAGCGCCATGCCGCTGGACCTGCAGCTCTTAGACAAACCATACAATGGCAACACAATGGCAAACTCTTTAGCATATTAAGTCAAGGGTCTGAGTATCAGGCACCGTTAAGAAGAGACGGAGCCAAAGAGCAAGCGCAACCCAGGCCGATTGCCATTGTTCGCAATGACGATGCGGCGGCAAGATCCGAGGGTTCGCCTTCCCATAGCCGCGGGTCCGCGCGTGGCAGTGCGCACGGCGGTGGCTCCCGCTGGTTATCAGGTGTCACTGCAGGACGCGCCAGGGATTTACCGGAGCGCAGGAATCACACGGACCAGCTGCAAATACCAGCCAACGACACCGACAGGTCCGCGCAGAGACCACCTCCGTCTCTAAACGGTAGCAGACGGGGCGATGATGTTATGGTTGGAGATGATCCTTACAATCCATACAAGTCCACCGACCCGGACAACCCGTCTTATAACTATTATGACACCTATGAAAGACCCCCTCAAAGACAGCGTCCGGGATATGGAACAGGATATTTTCAGTATGGTAAGTTCTGATGCCATGTTTTCATCTTTTATAATATGTAAACCAGTGCGCAACTTTTACGCGCAGAATGCATACGTGGGTCAGAAACGACCAATTAGGGGCATATTATTAATAACACAGCTTG
>JBAJNP010011976.1:0-14002 GCA_036877545.1 Yasuhikotakia modesta | reverse complement strand
TCACACACACAGAGACACAGACACATACAGTCACCAACAACCTGTAAATCCCGACAGTGTCTGCCCAGCTGAGTCAGCAGGAAAATGCGAGATGGATTCTGAGAGAATGAGAGAGAAACAGACTGTTCTGACGAGACGCGGTGGAAAGAATCACCAGCCAAACCCAGAGGAAGGTGTTTGGTGCTGCGGAGGGGAAAGAATGCGAAATATGTGCGTGAGAACACAGGGGTGACCCGAGACCTGTAGGAATTATGGGAAAAAAACATATCCCACCGACCCACAGGAAACACACACACCCTCCATCTCCCTCTCTCTCACACACACACACAGTCTGATCTCAGAGAGAGATCAGACTCACACACACTTATACACACCCTCTGAATGACACACAGCAAACTTATATGTGACTTATAGTCTTACACACCCATAAACACAGAAGATGATGCACAAACACAAAACTGTGAAGAACACGTCATTTCACCCCTGAAATAAACAAAACAAAATCACAAACTTACCAAAAGAACAAATTTATCATTTAAGACTTTTTCTTTCTATATATACATACAGGTTTCATTGTCACGTCAAAATAATATCAATGTTTGTTTTTATGTTGTTTTTGTGTGGATTTATTTAATCATATTTTGGGGGGAAATTTGGGGTCAAAACCTGACAAATCTGAGCAAAACCTCCTTTAAGAACCTTCATTTGTAAAAACAAATAAAACATGGTAAAAAAAAAATGTTGTAGGGATTATAACCAGCTGTGTATAAAACAGCAGAAGTCTATAGTATATCCTCATTCAGACAGCTAAGTAAATGTGTGTGTGAAAAACATTTCTGTGTGAGATTCACCCAAACATTTTAAAATCCAGCCCCAAATATTCACTACAAGGCCACTAATAGCAGAGTGTGCAGACTGAATCCAGGTCAAAACTGAACACACACACACGCCTCAGCGCAGCAAACCACAATGACATTAAAACACTGCAGCCAGACCCACATTGTAAAACGCCGGCCAGCCTTAAACATGAAGTGCTTCAACACCACAAACAAATGACTTCTGACACACGGACTCTTTCCGATCCGTAAAGACACACAAGACCATAGCGCTGAAACTCTCCAAAGACAATTGGCATTTCTGAAGATGTATTTGGACGAAATGGACTGAATCGGTTTGCCCAGCTCAACATTCCCAGACAAACATTTGCGTGTTGGCTGTAAAGCGCGCGAGCCAGAGGAATTGTTTGAAATGGGGGAGAGTTCTCCGTAGCGCCAGGAACCGCTAACAGGTGCAGCGTGGCAGGCCGACATTTGGGATTGTTAATGTTTGTTTGGGAATGTCGAATATGAATTTCTAAGTTCAACGACTCAAGATGTTCGGAGCTCCTCTGAACTCACACAGAAGGGAACAGACGGAGATTTCTCGCCGGTTTGTTGTGCATTTTTCCAATCCAATCCGAACAAAGTTACATTTATACACTATACATGTAAACAGTCTGTTTTGCCAAGGAAAAGCCATTGAGGATGTATTGACATTTCCAAGCACAGGTTCCCGGTGCTCACAGGACCGGGGGGGGGGGAGGCTGGCCGGGCGTCTGTGGGGGACTGAAGCGAAGTGTGAGGATCACTGGATGCGTCAACCATAAAGTGTCTCATCCAACAAGACATTTTCCTGGATCAACATCCCTGTTGGTCACAAACAACATTTCTATCAGCCAATCGGATTTCAGGGGTGCAGTGAGGGTTAGACAAGCCTTAAAGAGACAGAGTTTGACATCAATCTGAGACTAAGATCAGTGTGACGTTACAAACATTATTATTAAACTACATTATCACAAATCAATCGGTCACAACATCCCCACACAGACACACACTCACACAGACACACACTCACACATACTGACACACAAACTCACACACAGACATACACACACACTCATACACACACACACTTACACTCATACACTTACACTCATACACACACACACTCACACACAGACACATACTCATACACACACTCACACTGACTCACACACAGACACACACTCACAGACACACACAGACAGCGATGCCACTAAAGAACAAATTTGGTTTCCAAACAACTATTTCTTTCTTAAAGAACCCTGTTCCACTACAAAGAACCTTTTGAGAAACAGAACGGTTCTTTGGATGTTAAAGGTTCTTCCTGGAACCGTTCAGCCCAAACCGGTTCCTCTGTGGCGTTGTGAAGCACCTTATTTTGATAAGTTCACCACAATTTGATTTGAGGATTATTAAGATAGACGTCATCGTTGAAATAACATTTTATGAGAACCATCTGCGCTGCTGAATTCTTCACAAAGATGGTGTTGAGAAAATAAACTGAATTAATTATGATTTCAGGTTGACAACCGATCCAGCTAAAGACAAAACCCTGCAGCTCTTTGAAGTTTGGAGTCATCTGTCAAAATTGCCCTTAAGTTTCAACCCTGTTGGCTCCACTTGAGTTGACTAGAAGCTGTCAGAGTCTTTATCACACAGTAAGACAGGACTTCTGTCTCTCATCGTGCATGTGAAATAATCCACAGCCCGCGGCTCTGCCTTCTGCCTCTTATTTCATCCATCAAGTGCTTGAACCAGCAGGTCTGGCTTGTTGTGTTCGGGATGAACTCGGGTCAGTCCAGTTCGTGAACATGCAGCACCACCTCGTGGTCAGTTCAAACGCAACGCAATGACGTGCATGTTCTGGTGTTACGTATTGAAACCTCAAGACCTGAGTCAGGGTTTGTGAGAATGCAGATACCTGAGAAAATGTTGAGTTTCGCTTTAACCGACAGCCTCAGCAGGTTTCTCCTCAAACTGTGTTTGGTCTGAAAAAAACCTGACACACACCTAACAATCCAACACACACCTTACACACGACACACTCTAACACATCAAACTTGGACACACAGCCCAAACACACACACATATCTACAAACACACTCCTATCAAACCCCACACACACACACAACTAACACATGTACAGTTCAGACACACTCCATTACATCAAACACACACACACCCCTTACAGACAGACACACACACACCCCTCACAGACAGACAGACACAAACATAACACACCCTTCACAGACAGACACACACACCCCTCACACACACCTCACACAACAAAACTTCAACCACTCCACATGATCAAGTTACTTTATTCAGAATATTTTGCTCTTAAAAAACTCATTTGGAATATACAACACGATCTGACAAGACAGTTTTGTTTACAGCTAAAGTCACAGCCCTCGACTAGCAGGCAGAGAAAGAGAAATAATATAGACATTGAGAGAAACATTTACCATGTCCAGCAAAACCGTCCTAAAGATGAAGAGTCAAATTAAATAAAAAACAATAAACAGAAGACAGAAGAGCAATCAGAGCAGACAGTCTCACATGCATGCTGACGGCGCGATCGCTCCACACCGCCGTCCTCCACAAACCAGCGTGTCCCTCAGATCCTGAGGAGAACCTGCTGAGAAACATCAGAGCGGCCCAAAGACCTCCACCATTCAAGCTTCTCTCTCCGCAAGAGTCTATTTCTCTCACAGCACCTCAGAAAGTCTCACACGTGGCTCATTTCTTATCTCATGTCCGTGTAGCCGTCCGACGAGCGAACGTCGCTCCGAGAAGACCAAACTCTCTGGAACCTCCTGTAGATGAGCTGAAGATCTGAGCAGAGCTTGAGTATAACACTGCTGCGGCTAACTGTGAATGTATAGATGCTGTTCGAAGCTGATAAACAACGGTGTGTGTTTGTGCTTTTCATTTTCCCACTATACAAAAGCAGAACGGTGCTAAAACAGCTTTGTTTTGAATTTAGTTCGCGTTTCTGAGCGTTTTGTGTAGTTTTTAGTGTGTGTTTTGTGTTTCACAAAGCGTAAATGTGTCTGTGTGTGTGTGTTTTATTTATAGCCAGACAGAGAAGAGGAGGCGACATCATTCCTTGACGGACACGGCCAGCAACCAATCAGCTCTCCCAGGATACACTAGCGCATAGAAGAGGCACCTAATGGGACAAACAAACATACAAGCACAAAAATTCCCAGACCTGCTAGTTTATGATTATATTACATATAAGCTTAAATAATTAGCCTATATGTCTTATATCATTTGTTGTGTATGTGTACCTGCTATCTGGAGATGTACGTATAGGTTCGAGAAGGCGAACGCCCCTCTGCATGCCCATTGGTGGAAACATTCAGGAAGTCCCATATAAGGATTGTGTCGTCATGGGAACTGCTAATAATCTGGAACTCATCAAACTGCAGTCTGAAGACACGCCCAGAATGCTCCTGTTACCACGGCAACACACACACACACACACACACACACACACACAACAGCCGCACACTGAAAGCATGAGTGTATCAATCATAATACAGTATATTATTATATTATATTATTATTATTATAAGAATGCTGTTGCCTTTATCAGCTCTTTTACAAACAGTCTCTCTATTTTATTTTCAGTATTTTAAGTTTATTTTTATTAAAGTCAAAACGCGTTTAAAGTCTAAATGATTGTTTTAAACTGTTTAAATAGTTTTTACGCCTGCAGCGCCCCCGTGCGGCACGTCGTGTTATTATTCACGACTGCTGATCAGATACAGATAAATGAATGCTAGACAGAGTAACAGAAGTAACCTCACACAGCACTTGTGTTCACACTCACCACAAGCGTCCGCAAGCATAATGTACTGGCAGGAGCCCGCGGGTCAAGGGCCGCCTGCAGATCCCAAACTTTAATCTTCCTGCAGAGAGAGAGAGAGAGAGTCTATGAAATGTAGACAAGTGTGTGTGTGTGTGTGTATGCGTGTGTGTGTGTGTTTACCCATCATATGCTCCGCTCACGATCCTCTTGTTGTCGAACCTGATGCAGCGAACAAGTTCCTCATGACCCTCCAACACACGCAGACAAGCTCCACACTCAATGTCCCACAACCTACACACACACACACAGCAGACTGTGAGTGGGCACTACTAACGTGCTGAGAAAACACAACAGGACGCGACACAAACTCACCGAAACCCAACATTACATAAGAGTTTAGTTTACTGTTGCCAAGCAACATCAAATCTTCACATACTTCTAACACTCACAGCATAATGCAGGATTTAAAGCACACAGATATAAGGTCTCTGACCTGATGGTGTTATCAGAAGATCCACTGACCACCAGTCTGTCTCTGTACTGAAGGCAGGCGATGCCACGCTTGTGACCGTTCAGAGTCCGAACGAACTCACACGTGCTGGTGCTCCACACCTGTACAACACACACACACACAACTTACAACATACAACATACACCTACAATCATTCATCTCATGACTACAGCCCCACCTACCCCCTGGCCTCTCCCATTATCTTTAGTAATTTGGTCTAAAGCCCCACCCACCCATTGGCCACTCCCACCCCTCACTCACTTTAATGGTTCTGTCTCCAGATGCAGACACGATGTATTTATCATCAAAGTCCACCACGTTGACCGCAGCCCGGTGACCCACAAGCACCCTACGCAGACTGATGTCGGTCGCAGACGCCATGTCCCACACCGCAATGGAGCGATCCTTCGAACACGTGACCATCAGCCCATTACAGAACCGCAGGTGCAGAACCGCCTCGTTGTGATGGATCAGAGTGTTTAGAACCTCTCCAGAACCAACGTCCCACACCCTGAGAGACATTAAAACAGAACTGAACTGGTTGTACATAATTATTGCACCCCGTGTGTGAGGCAGAAACTCTGATTCATCTTGTTTAAATCACAGAAATCTTCACAGACTTTACATCATACATTAATTCAGTGAGTAACAGTGTAGAAAACCTTTATTTTAACTAGTTAGTCACTCTGTTTTTACTTTGAAGGTCAGTGTGAAACATGCAGCAAAAATGTAGCTTCAATGTAGTTTCAAAAACAACCTGCAGGAAATGACATCACAGCTGGAATAACACAGTTATCTGTTTGTGTCACAGATACATCATGTGAAACCTTAAACGGTGATTTCACAGCAGTAATGTTTCTCAGAAGCAGGAGGATTAGATGAATGCAGATCTTCACATGCAGCTGAAGTTCAGATGAGATTAATGAGACAGGATGTCTGAGCTCAACGCAGCTGCTGATGTGTTAATGCTCCTCAAAAATCATCGTGTTACAAATGTTTCCTGCTGCAGGTGCTAAACACACGGCGATACTTAACACTGAGAGATGCAGATGTGTTAAGCGATTTTACAACCATAAACTTTCCCACAGGTGAGACACAGACAGACACACACACAGACATACACATACAAACACACACACACACAGAGACACACACTCGCAGACACAGACACACTTGTTTCCAGGAAGACTGGACAACTAGACAAAGCAGTTTAATGTCATGTTAAAGCAGTTAATCGGCTGCAACACAATGCAAATATTCACATGAACACACACACACACGTGTGAGATGTGTGTGAGATTGTGGGACCATGTAAACAGTAATAATACCAGAACATTTTGTTCTTGTGGGGGCCTTTTTAAGCCCTTGTAAGGAAGAAATGTTTGTACCTCACAGTAGAATCAGAGGAACCCGTCACTATCACTCTGTCATCGTACTGCAGACACAGAACCGATCCTGTGTGACCCGTCAGAACCTTCAGACACTCCAGAGACTGTTTCTCCCAGATCTGAGAGAGAGAGAAACAGAAAAAGAGAGTGAGACAATGACAGGCAGACAGACAGATACACATGCAGACAGACAGACAGACACACACACAGACAGGCAGGCAGACAGACAGACACACAGACAGACAGGCAGATACTTTGATGGAGTTGTCTCTCAATCCACTGATGATTTTCTCATCGTCGTACTGCAGGCAATAAACTCCTTTACTGTTCTCCGATCGGCACTGAATCCTCTGCAGGTTGTGACGCCCACAGCGCCAGTTTGCTTCAATCGTCTAAAGAGACGGATGAAAGAGTGAGTGTGTGACATGCAGGACGGACTGACGGATGGAGGGATGAAGTCTCACCTCAATGTCCTGTATGATTTTAGGATAGAGCGAATGATAGTACGAGTTGGGCGGGACTTCGTTCGTTCGGTTCTTAAACAAATATTTCTCCCTGTGGACGAAGCGAAGGAAACAACCAATCACAAGCAGGCAAATAATAAACCCTGGCTAACCTGCCTAGTAACACCCTGATTAGCTGAATCAATGTGTGCTAGTTACACTAATGATGTCATAGTTCCTCAGGCGTGTGGACAATCAATACTCATCTCAACAGCCTCAGAAAGCTTACAGATCTGCAGTGTGTGTGTGTGTGTGTGTGTGTGTGTGTTCCCACCACTGATGTTGTTCTGAAAGACCCTTCCACAGGGGGTCTGTGAGGACCATTCGCTCAATGAGTTTCTTCCAAAGCATCCCGTCCGAAATCACCCTCTGCCATTCTCTACAGACCAGCTCAGCCGAACACAGAGAACGAGCGTCAAGAAAAGACAGGATGTTCTCTGCTATGTGATCCAGACCCTGAGCTGAGAGAGAGAGACACCAAACAGTTTAATACATGGACAAACCAGCAGGTATTTTGCATTGAGGAGGTGAGGCGTGTGATACCTGGCAGCGCAGTAATGAAGTCTCTCTGTAACATGGGTTTCAGGTATGAGTTTATATGGCCGTGTTGGTAATGACACATTCGTGAGATCAAATGTTCCACAAACTCCACCTGATCCGATTCTGACCACTGATCAAAGAGCTGAATGCAAAGTTCCTTCTCCTTCTCAAAGTTCCCTCTGGACAACCTCTTCCTCGAACCCGGAACAGAACCGTTCCCCAGCTGAAGAACATGGAGAACAGGAGAGTAAATATGAAACATCCTGAAACTGAGGTTCTGTTAACCCACCATTAGCCCCTCATTTAGTCCTGTGACCCTTAAACATTCCCCACAAGACATTTAATCCACAATAGCAGGAACACGCACCACACACACACACCACAAACACCCTAAACACACACCACACACACACCTTATATACTGACGTCTTCCTCTGTGTGACTTCATCTGTGTTCGTCTGTGACTCCATTGCTGCCATGGTCTGAAAACAGAGAGTGAGGGGAGGGGCTTGTTAAATGTGATGTCAGTGTGAGTGACAGGTCTGAGACAGGGCAGTGACCAATGACCATTAGGAAATGGCAAGTGGTGCATTCTGGGTAAAACTGAGCATGCAGACACAGAGACATAAATACGTAACAGATCATAATCTCTCAAAATCTGAGCAGGAACGAACAGACTCCCACGCTAGTTTACGGTCACATGTGGACAAGTAAATGATAACAGATGTTTTGGGAAACTGTAAGCAGAAAGAGAGAGAGCGAGAGAGCAAGCAAGAGAGAGAAAGAGAGAGAGACACAGACAGGATATGACGTCACTGGTGAAGCAGAGACAGAAACAGGAAGACAGAAAACCTCCTCAAATCCACTTCCCACTCAACCCCAGACAGAATTTATCTGTTTACAATCTCTCTCTCTCTCTCTCTCTCTCTCTCTCTCTCTGTTCAGATAATAGCCTCACACCCGCACTGGAAACCACAGACAGGTCAAACTAATCACACACAGCGAACACAACATTAACGACAGCCAATCAAAGACTCACATACGCTATGTCACCACATCAGTCAAACAAAAACCACCAATCAGAGACCAGCACAGACAGACACACAACATGAGACAAGTAAGTGGAGAGGAGCAGAGCGGAGCAGAGAGGAGCAGAGAGGAGCGAGTGTACTGAAGAGGAGAGCAGAACCTGGTTGTGGGCCCGGGAGGTGGGGAGGCTCTGCAGGCATCTAAGAGCACACAGACTCTCGGCCACTGATGAGCAACCCAGCCAGACAGAGCGAGGCAAAGAACACTGTGTGAGAGAGAGAGAGAGAGAGAGAGAGAGAGGGAAAGATGGAGAGATGGCGATAACAGAGCCAAACAACAAAGAAAAACAGAAAGAAGCAAAAGAGGGAATACAGAGAAAGAGACCGACAGAGAAAGAGAGAGAGCGTAAAAGGAAAACAAGGAATAAAACAAAGACAAAAACAAAGAATAAGAACAGAAACAGTGAGTGAGTGAGAAAGAGATTTAGGATAGCAAAACATGCAAATATGATAAATGTGACAGATAAGAGAGTGACAGATGAAAGAGTGAGAGTGTGAAAGAGCGAGAGAAAGTAGGTGAGGAAAGTGAGGGAAAAAACAGCATTAGAGCAACAGTGAGCCAATAACACAACTACAGTCCTGCAGACACACAACAACAAACACAACCGTGAGAGGGAGGAGCGTGGCATAACATAAACACACCTGTGCCACGCTCTGATAAAAACAAGCACACACTGTACACACACACACACTGTACACACACACTGTACACACACACACTGTACACACACACACAGTACACACACACTGTACACACACACTGTACACACACACTGTACACAGAAACATTACACACAGTAAAAACATTCATGCACATTTGATGACGTGTTTCTGAATGAACAGCCAATGACATCTTGCATGAGAAACTACAATGCAGCAATCGGTCAATGTGTTGACAAATGTACAATTTCTTGCTTCTTTATTTTAAAACACTGAGCTAGTTTGGTAAAATAACTTATACTTAATTAACGACTTCAAGTGGCTATATAGTTACTATACATTCACCGCATATTATATGTATATCCAACCCTATGACTTATTTCATTACACTGACTAACCATGTAGTCATTATAGAGCATATAATGTGTGACACTAACGAATACAACAACGACACAGGAGAAGCGCTTATAGACTCTGCATGGTATATAAAACATCTATATATCACACATCACCTGTTTTATATGGTATATAAAACTTCTATATATCACACACCTGTGTGTGTGATATGAGGCGCATATAGACCGTATGTGATATAAACGTATGACCGTATGTGATATGAGGCGCATATAAACGTATGTGATATATAGGGCGCATATAGACAGTATGTAATATATAAGTATGACCGTATGTGATATGAGGCGCATATAGACAGTATGTAATATATAAGTATGACCGTATGTGATATGAGGCGCATATAGACAGTATGTGATATGAGGCGCATATAGACAGTATGTAATATATAAGAATGACCGTATGTGATATATGAGGCGCATATAGACAGTATGTGATATATGAGGCGCATATAGACAGTATGTAATATATAAGTATGACCGTATGTGATATGAGGCGCATATAGACCGTATGTGATATGAGGCGCTTATAGACCGTATGTGATATATAATATATGATATATGACCGTATGAAATATATGAAGCATATACGGTGACTTATGGAAAGCGCAGTGGCGCAGCGGTGCCGCAATGAGCTCTCGGACCCGCAGGCAGAACTCAAACCCTTCCTCGACTTTCACAGTCCAAACATGATCAAAAACTCATCCTACAAATAAACCATAACAGCGCGATACAACCACATCATCTTCATATCGACACGGGCCGCTGGCTGCGTTTATTCCTCAACATCTCCAGATCATTTACATCCAACTACAATAAATACAAACATCCACGTCTGGAGTTTGTGGGTGTCGCACGTACCATCAGCTCCAGGGTTTTGTCCTCCATGTCCGGATCCATATTATTGTTGTTTTGTACAGCCGTGAAAATGGAAACCCGTCCGTGAACCGGAGCGACTCCAGAAACAACAAACCGACACAATAAACGGGAAAAAACAAAATAAAAGTCCCGTCAACCTGCGGTTCATTGTCTATCGTATGGATGCAATTTAATACAGAACTTCTCCAAAGGCCCTTCATAATAATAATAAACACAATAATAATATTATAACATTACAATAACAACTATAACAATATTATTAATAGAAGTTATAAATTGCTATACATGCAGACGTTGTGGTGTGTGTGTGTTTTAATGTGCAAGCTGTTTTTTAAGCCAAGATGGTTATAAACAGAAGACTAATTTGTATATTATATTATATTGTGATATATTATAATACTGTATGAACTAAATGCCGTATAAACCACAGTATTATATAAACAATAATACAGCATAAACAAAAAAGTAATATTAATTGCTATTCGTTTCATTTCTAATGCACAAATATATATATTTTTATTTATATCCATTTTTAAACGTTTTAAAAACTTGTATTTTGTAAAAAAGTTAAAGCGCTGGTTTCCTGACTTTATAGTCCGAGTTGTCACGTGTCCCTGCGGAGGCGCGCTTATTGGCCACATTTGTGAGGGGCGGGGTCACACGTAGCTCGTTTAAAATGGCGGCACTCTGATTGGTCAGAAAGAAGCAATGAGGCGTTTCTGGTGAGTTATGCTTAAAGCTGATTGGCTTATACTGTTGTTGGGCTTTTTACAATCACTGCAGAGAACATGTACTTAAAACAACTATTCATCATAATATATATTATAACAATAATTCAATTTTTAGTGTCAAAATCTGCATTATATTGTCCAGCATGACCCAGATCTATTACAGGTTTCTTACACAAGAGCTGTAATGAGATAAACACTTTTTAATGAGTGTAATGAGATAAAACACGTTTGTGACATTTGAAAGGAAACAGGACACAAGCCGCTGGTTTAACACTTTCAAATTTAATCGTTTGTTTCTCTCCCGATCTTTACAGAAACCCATGTAACAAAAACCCAAACGGTCATAAAATACAACAGCAGAAATTGCTGATAAAAAAAATGAAAAGGTTGAGATGGGTTAAGGTTCAGGATTTGAGAATAAAAGAAAATGCGATTCGTCCAAAGAGGTGAAAAAAATTCTTGGACATTCTGTGACATTTTTTAATTCAAAGTGGGAGGAAAATAAACAAAGTTAGCCGGTTTTATCCAATCAGACGGCTGGAAGTCGGAGACTTTTCATTATTCATTAGCAAATTTGTTACTACTTGATTGGCAGACAATTTCTCTTTTGAAACTGTGTTTTAAAAGAGAAACACACATTCACACTCGCGCACACAAACACACACACCATCACTCACTCTTCATAAGATGTCTTAAATCTGCATTGATTTCACTCGTTCGCTGATGACTACCTAGTAGTCGTCCAAATCGAAAAACTCATCTTCTCCCTGATACTCCATGCCTTGGAAATCCACACGGTATCGCAAAATACCTGAAAAAAAGAGACACAGTTAGAACGTTGGAGAACATTGAAGAACGTTGGACAACGATCTGATCAACATTAAAGCTCTGGTTTGAACTCACCTCCAATTCCTCCAAAGCCCTTGACGAACTGCGACCCCTCCTGACTTTTATCCGTCACAATTTCCAAAGTTGCTCCAAACTTCTTGTAGTAATTGGCGAACCATTCCAGCAGCGGCATCGACTCGATCAACTCGTGCTCCTGTCCCGTCTGACAGACACATCAAAACAAACTCTTACTGTGTGTGAACACATCAAACATACTGCTGTGCACAAGTACTGATAAATCTCTCATGTTTACACAAGTTTGTTTGGTTTTCACAGAGCGCAACAAAATAGTTCCTAAAATAAAACTCCATTTATAAAACCATTTATATTTTTCTAGAAAGACTCCAGATATAGTTTAAATAATAAAGTATTATTTGTTTTAGAACTATAAACTCAGAGGTTGTAAAATAATTAAATCAATTACTCTATATATGCGTTATGATTGGCTGTTGCTATGTGGAGCATTAATCTGTCAGTAGGAACAGAATGACAGTACAGTTTGTTTTTACAACTGAGCTTGTCCTGTGTAGACAGGTGGACGCATTCAACACAACAGATGACCTTTCACACAGATACACACACACACCTCTTTGTCTATGAAGTGAGATTTGTCCTTCTCTTGGTCCGGGGTTAAATGAATAACTTTCTCATCTGAAACACAACAAATTTTCTTCAAGTAGTGTAATAAGTAAAACCAAACATTTGTAAAATATTTTCTTCATTCAGATTTAAACTAAACTGCAGGATCTGTAATGAACACACACAATGCTAACTCGATTTTGCATGACCTAGCATGATGCTAGCATGTGTTAGCATTATTAAATGTGTGTGTAACAGCTCCATCAGTGCGGTGTGTGTTCGTACCGTTCTCAGATTCGATGCTCTCGGTTCCGTGCATTCTCAGCACATATCTCATGGTCTCCAGGTTTTCATAGACAATGAGAATTTCAACAGCACCCATCTCCATAGCTTTGAGTGTGTCCTCTACCCCGAAACAATACTTCCCTGTGTCCTGACTGATCTCATCGAAATATCGACCTGAGCACAGAGAAAATCTTTATTCAGGAGAACAGAGAAACACTTCCTGTATTTCATCATCAATAAAACGTTTGAAAGGACCCTCAGACTGTTTGTATTTTAGTAACAGATGATTGTATTTTATCACCCGAGTCTGGTTGCTTAGAAACATTACAGTTCATATTTCACATGAGACAGTGTTACTGTGAGAATACATTTTCACCTATTAGTTTCTTCTCCTGGATGAATTTGACGTTGGACAGAACCTCAGCTGAAAGCTCGATCGCCTGGTTGAAGCCGTTTTCGCCGCCGTACGAGATGTCCACCAGTTTCAGCACTTTTGCCTGGAGCCTCTGCAGCCAACCAGATGCAAGAACACAGACGTTACAGACAAGAGTTTGACCAATCACGCAAAGGGACACAGAGCAGTGGTCTGTATTCCACAGAAGTATGTGTAAGAGATACACGTCTCTGCATACCGGGTCAAACATATCTGACTGGCTGAGTTCTGTTTTGAAGTCTGCAGAGCCGGCGAGCACCAGTCCAGCCACAAACACTTTGTCATTGGACACAAACAGCTGCACTGCCATCTCTGCCACTTTACGCACATAATTGTGTCTCTTCTCCATCCTCAGACGAGCGAAACGAAGTGCAGACTGCCCTCCTCTTCCTGAAAGAGACATTTAAGTCACTTAAGTCACATTTAAGTC
>JBAJNP010011975.1:0-14002 GCA_036877545.1 Yasuhikotakia modesta | reverse complement strand
CGAACAGACGACGCTCTCAGAATCCTCCCTACGCTCCCGGACAGTGGGTCTGGCTATCAACGCGTGACCTCCGCCTACGTCTACCTTCACGCAAACTTAGTCCTAGGTACTTGGGTCCATTCAGAATTACCCGTCAGATCACCCCTGTGTCATTCCGTCTAAGCTTACCTAGATCATACCGTATCTTACCCACTTTTCATGTCTCTCTGCTCAAGCCCGCTGCTTGACCCCACGGAGTGGAGAACCTAGACGGGACCAAGGATCAATGGCCTCCCCCCCTCATCAGGTGAACAGCATTCTTAACTCCCGGCGTCAGGTTCGTCAACTACAACACCTGGTCGACTGGGAGGGTTACGGCCCCGAGGAACGGTCTTGGATCCCAGCAGAGGACATATTGGATCCTGCTCTCACAGAAACCTTCCATAGAGACTACCCAGATCGACCAGCCCCCAGACCACGAGGTAGACCCCAGCGCCGAACCGGTGCTCACTTCAGGAGCCGTTCGCAGGGGGGGGCTCTGTCACGGATTCGGTCCCTGTGGCTCCCTCTGCCGGTCGTCAGCGGGAACCGTCCCCGGAATACTAGAACTACGTTTCCCAATAACCCCGTACCTGGGCCACGCCCCTTCCAGGTGGCGACCATTTTGGCAATTACGAACTCTTATTTAAGCACGGTCCAAACAGACATTCAGTGCGAAGTCTAGCGATCTCATGCATCCTATTCCGAGCGTTTTTCATTGTGTTGGATCTCTTGTGTAGGACTGTTTACCGCCTTCTGATTGTTCTCTGCCTGCCCTTTATTACCACGGACTGTTTTTGGATTATCCCCTGTGTTTGCTGCCTGCCCTGACCCTTGTCTGGCTACTGTTTACGTCTCTGGATCTCCTTCACTGTTCCCGTTCGCCCCTGTGTGATCTTTGCCTGTTAAACGCTGAGCCTGTTAATAAAATACTGCTAATGGATCCCAATTGTGTCGACCCTTCGTTACAATGGGGAATGCTACCAGCTTTTATGCACTCTGACACAGGTGTGTCAAATCACTGATTACGGGGCATGTCGTCACAGACTGGGTGGCGACGTGACCAGGAAACTTTAAAAGCACTTGCTTTGCGCTGCTCAGGTTAGCTTCTTTCATTCAGCGAAGCACTCTATGTTGCATTGTGTGTCAAATTGTTTGTCTTTCTGTGTTATTAACACCAGGGAAAGCATTTAAGTTAGAATGCCAAAGGCGAAGGGAAAGACAAGGGGCTCTGAACAATTCAGAGAGTGTGTTCCTCCCTGCCCACGTTTTATTACAAGTGGGGATACACACTCTTTGTGTGTTGTTTGTTTTGGAGCAGAGCATGCTCACTCCGGTCTTGAGGGGGCGGACTGTCCACATTGCGAACTGCTTTCTTTGTGTGTGCTTCGCTCTAGACAGGTTGTCTTTGAGGAGGGAGCTCTCGTTAGCATTCCTCACGGGGCGGGTCCCGCTTCCGCTGAGGTGGAGCGGCGCTTGCACTCGTGGGGTTCGCAGTTAGACCTCATGGAGGGAACTGAGACGGAACCATGCTTACCTCACCCCTCCTCAGTTAGCTCTACCACACTGTCTATGGGTTCGGAAGCATGCTCTGCGACTACTTCCTCCCGTAGTCAGGGCCTGGCTCATTGAAAGTGTAGTTGAGCCATCTGTGTCTCTGCATTACGAGCAGTCGATCAGGGTTTTGGTTTTTCATGAGCTGTATGCCAAAATCATCAATATTAAAAGAATAAAAAGGCTTGAACTACTTCAGTTGTGTGTAATGAATCTAAAATATATGAAAGTCTAATGTTTATCAGTACATTACAGAAAATAATGAACTTTATCAAAATATGCAAATTTTCTGAGAAGGACCTGTAACTCATCCAGCTCCTCTGGGACTGGATGCCATGGTTCAGACGTGGCCGAGGTTACGGCTGTACGCATTCCCTCCGATCGCTCTGCTCCCAGCAGTTCTAATAAGGATATGTCAGATGCGGTATCTGTGCTCTTGGTACAAGACATCTCTGATTTACATTTATTGGCCAAGGTGGCCTTCCTTCTAGCCATCACCTCTCTGAGGAGAGTTGGTGACCTTTAGGCCCTTTCTGTGGCCCCTACTTTTTTAGACTTTGCGCCCGGTTTGCCCAAAGTCCTTCTCTATCCGTGAGCGGGTTCTACAGCCGGTCATACCACAAGCCTTTTGTCCTTCCCCCATTGGGGATAAAGACCAGGAAAAACTTAACAGTGTGTGTTCTGTGTGAGCAGTACACACTTACATCCACAGAGCTGCCCTGTGGAGGAAGACTGACCAACTGTTGGACTGTTTCGGCCCACACAAGAGGGGTCAACCTGCTTCCAAGCAGACTCTTAGTCGCTGGATTGTCAATGCCATTCGCATCTCTTTTGAAGCCTCTGGACTCCCCCCTCCTTTGGGGACCAGAGCAAAGAGTAGATTCGTCTAAGGAGAGAGATGTTGCAACAGCAGTGAACACTCAGACACGGAGTTTGAGGTAAGAATGAGAAAGATTGTATTTTAACAATGACCACAAAAAAAAATAAAAGATAAACAACAATTTTGTATGCAAAGGCCTCAGTTAGCTTACATTCAATAGTAACCCTTTATTCCATTTTCTTTTCTTAGGTAACAGCTAATTCACTTAATAATTAAAGATGTTTGTGTGTAACCCTGTTATCAACTTTTTTTCTTATTAACTAATTTGTTCTTAAATTTAGTTGCTCAACACTTTGAACGTTTACCATAAACCTCAACAAAGTATTTGAAAGAATAACACACAATAAAAAAAAATACATTAAGTCTGAACGCTTCAAAATTTACCCAGAGTCTAATACTCATGATGAAAACTCAGAATGAGTCTTTGGAAAAATAGTTAGTTCTTAATGTCAGTCCAGGAATCCAGAGGATTACGTCCGGAGGACGTAATGACGCTGCGATCACGGAAGACGTAATGACGTCATTCACAAAGCAATCTCATTGGATACTATTATAATCCTGCATATTTTACTTTTATATATTTTCAGAAATAGTTAATTTAAATCGCAAGCATATATTTAGCCTGGCAGTGTTTTTCTTTCACTTATTATTTGCTCTATTATTATGTCTCTGCCACTACCCACTAGTAAGCTGGGTTACACTTTGCAGCAGGTGTCCCAATTCAGGACATCTGCAACGCTGCCGGATGGTCAACTCCCCTGTCCTTTGTCAGGTTCTATGGTCTTGATGTTCAGGCCACTCCTAGTTCCTCTGTCCTTGTGCCTAAGGCTTAAAGATGCAACACGGGGCAGGGGTTCCTTTACTATGGCGGAGTTGGTATCTTGTTCCCATAGCATTTCGACACAACTCGAGTTCCTGAAAGGGAACGTCTCAGGTTACGTATGTAGCCCTGGTTCCCTGAAGGCAACAAGACACTGCATCTCGAGGCCATACCTCAGGCTCCACCTGCCTGCGCTCACTTCATTCTGGTTAGAAGCTAACCCGAGCAGCACAAAGCAAGTGCTTTTATACTTTCCTGGTTATGTCGCCCACATGACTAGGGTCTGTGTCTGTTATTCATACTTTAAATCATATTTGTTATTTTACAACCTACTGGACACCAACCAATCGGGCTTCAAAATTGGCCACTCAACCAAACTGCTCTACTATCTGTAAATGAAGCTCTATGATTGGTAAGAGCTGCATCTAAATCCTCCATCCTTATTTTGCTGGATTTGTCTGCTGCTTTTGACACTGTCAACCATGAGATCCTCCTATCAAGCCTCAGGAAAATGGAACTCAGGACCTGCACTTCAGTGGTTTACCTCATACCTCTCAGGGTGTCTTGAAGGGGTGAGGTCTCGAGGCCACATCACCTCATCATTGGTGTTCCTCAGGGCTCTATTCTGGGACCACTTCTCTTTTCCATCTATATGTCTCCACTAGGCTCTGTCATCAAGAAACACAGGTTTTCATATCACTGCTATGCCGACGACACACAACTGTACTTCTCCTTTCAACCTGAGGACACTACAGTTGCTGCTCGCATCACAGCCTGCCTTACGGACATCTCAACTTGGATGAAGGCTCACCACCTTCAACTCATCCCTGCCAAGACTGAACTACTAGTACAAAATGTTTCTATCCAGCTTGGATTATCCACAATTACTCCTTCCAGAACAGCCAGGAATCTTGGAGTCATGATCGATGACCAATTACATTTTACCGATCAGATAAATTAGACAGCCAGATCCTGCCGATTCACTCTTTACAACATCAGGAAAACCAGACCTTTCTTCTCAGAACTGTCTACACAACTTCTGGTCCAAGCATTAGTTCTCTCCAGACTGGACTATTGCAATGCTCTCATGGCTGGCCTACCAGCAGGTACTACCAAGCCGCTGCAAATGATTCAGAATGCAGCTGCAAGGGTAGTCTTCCATGAGCCAAGGAGAGCATGTCACCCCTCTTCTCACCAGACTGCAGTATATACCATTGGCTGCTCAAATCAAGTTCAAGGCGCTGATGGTAGCCTACAGAACAACCACTGGGTCTGCACCAAGTTACCTAAACTCATTGGTACAGACCTATGTGCCCTCCAGAAGCCTGCGTTCAGCTAGTGAGCAACGCCTCGTCGTGCCACACTACAGAAGCAAGAAATCGCTGACACAAACCTTCTCCTGGATTGTTCCCTCCTGGTGGAATGACCTTCCAGTCTCTATCAAAACAGCAGATTCACTCTCCATCTTCAAGAAAAGACTAAAAACTCACCTTTTTAGACAATACTTCCCCAATTAAATACCACTCAACTACTACTAACACTTCTCTTTTTTTTCATTTTTCTTTTCTTCTTTTTGTCTATACCTCTCTCTACTCTCTCTATTTAAAAAAAAGTGGGGTGGGACAACTGCACTGTACGTTAGTGGGGTGGGACAACTTACACCATACGTTACTGTAACGTATGGTGTAATCACAGAGACGAGAGTCGGACCCAGACGCAGGGTTTTGTAGTTTTTTTTATAACATGCCATAATCCACAACAGGCAGGTAAACACAAGGGAAATCCAAAATCGTAATCCAAACAGGCAAGGGTTGAGGCTGGCAGCAAAACATCAAAAAACCAAAATCCAAAGCACGAGTAGTCAAAAAACCAAACGAAGCACTAGAAACATGGAAAACATGAAAAACACAAGGAACACCAAAAACCATGAAGCAAGATCCACAAACATGACATGGCAGGAAACATGAAGGCAATACAATACATCGTGACTTCCTGTTTGCTAGCCTGAACTTTTATACCTAGCAAACAGGAAGTCATCAACCAGGAAGCAGAGGGAGCACTGAGACAGACCTGGTCGTTACACTTACTCTATACTAGTCTAGGAAAAATGGTACCATGCTTATAAGATTGTTGTTGTTTTTTTCAGTTGATGCACTGTTGGCTGTTGTTCCTTCATTTGTAAGTCACTTTGGATAAAAGCGTCGGCTAAATGCATAAATGTAAATGTAATAAATGTAAATTTAAATTTATAGTACTATATTATTTGTGTTAAACCAAATCCTTTAAGTGACTGTATCTGAAAATGATATATTTAACTACAATTCAACAAACAGAAGACAAAACATCACCATATTAGACAGAGTAGTGCGGACACAACTGGATAGTAACTTACTACACAATCCTGTCCACATACTACTGGTTAATACCATTATTCTACATGGGGTATTAATTGGTGACCCAATACAATACCAACAAATTACATTTTTATGCAAACACCTTAGTGTTAATATGGCACGGAAAAGGCTGGAAACGCAAATGCTGGAGGGGAATAGTGTGTGCATTACAGCTGTTCCAGTTACAAATTTTAAAAAGTCTACGAGATTGTTGATATATTTAGAAATTATAAATTTGATAACCCCCATGGAAACCGGAAGAACTACAAATCTTCCACATTAACTCTAATAAATGCGGCACCAAGGCAACAACCATCAAACTCAAAACATAATTATTTTACACATTAAGTTTGTGAGGTTTTGTAAATGGTAGTAATTGTTATTATGATCAAGATGTCCACTAGATCAGAATTTGTAGTTATAGACAGTGGGGTAAGATGTATCACTGGGTTACCAACAAAGAAAATTCTGCTCAAATGACCATATATTCAGAAAGGGGTGGACATGAACAAACTTAAACATTTATTTTGCTTGACAAGTTTTGCAGTCTTTTTCCCTTTAAGTAGGCAGAAGGTGTACATCATTATGAATCTGGCCACAAAATAAACTGACTTGCTTGTATTTTCCTATTTCTATCAATTAATTCAATTAAGCATAGTACTTTTTGTTCTGATTGTATAGCTCTGTTTCCTACACAATGACATGTGCAGGAGTACTTGTTGATTTATATGTGATGTCTGCAGATCTTCAGCTAGATGATCACCCTCATGCCAATTTTAGATTACAACCAAGGAACCTAGAAATGTGATGGGCTTTCCATTATCTATTTACCTACCTACAGCTCAGTTTGAGCCTACATTACTGTTCCCGATGACTTCTTAGTAGCTCAACTGGTAGAGCATTGCGTTAACACCACAAAGGTTGTGGGTTTAATTTTTTATATTGAAAAATATGTATACAATGAATTCACTGTAAGTTGCTTTGGATAAAAGCGTCTGCCAAATAAATAAATGTTATTTAAAGTGATTGCTTTTCTTCTTTTGTGCTGCACAAGTAAGGTGTTTTCAGCAGTTGTTTGCGTCATCCCATCCTCAGCTAAATTTCCACTGGGCATTTTAGCAGATCAGCTACAGAGTCCTTTAGAACATGGGGCACAGGCCTATTTGGGTGAGATTGGTGTCACAGTCAGGGCTCATGGGGATAATGGAATGTTATGATGATTTGCTGAGACTTCCCGGGTTGGAAAATGCAATTGGGGTCCACCTGTGCAACTGCAGCCAGACACCGCACATGGGCATGTCTACACTTCTGGTCCAGGAAAGGCATCTGTGGCTGAATCTTGCGAAGATGCCTGCCGCAAAGAGCATTTGCTTTTGATGCTTAGAAGCACATTTTTTCTGTGATTACCAGCATGATTTCATGTGTTATTCCTTTATTGACACAGGCCTTTTTTTTTTGCTTTCGGGGAGTGAGTATACCAGTATAAGGTCCTTCTTTTGGTCTAGCCTTGTTGCCCCACATTTTTATCAAGCTGGTCCAGAGTGTCCAGACACGTAGTGGTAACAAATGAAATGTTAAGCACAGTCAGACAGTGTGTGCAGGTGAAGCGTGTGCTTAAGTAGTTTGATGATAAATTATGTGCAGGTGTGTATTGTAGCGTCTGAGACAGATTAGACAAAAAAACCACTGTTTATTATATTGGTTATTTACTAATTTATTTACAATTTATTTAAAATAAAATTATTTAATTTTATACTACTATATTTATTTACTAGTTATACTAATTAAATATTAGTTATATTTTACTAATCTTACCATAAATATCTCACTTAACAAACCAGCTATCCTCTTTCTTTAAAACTTATCATTTTACAGTTTCTGTAAAACTACCCACAAACTGCAAGTAACACCCAGAACCAGACCCCCAGGGACCATAGAAATGCACAGATAAGACTGTTTTACAACCCTAAGAAATGTGGAGATTCACTCTCACTGCATTTTCTTTGAGTACACACAAAGAAACAGTTTTATTTACTTAAAGGGGACCTAGAGTCAAAATCAAAATTTTTCTAGTGTTGACGGAAAATGGCAGTATAACCGCCTAAAAGAACATAGGAAAAGTTCCAGACATTTTGAACCACTCTAAAGCATTTAAATTTATTAAATTTATTATTATTTTTTTAAAAATGCCTGAAAACAGCTCAGGGTGAAATGCTTATTGCGCAATAAGCCTCTCACTCACTCCCTCTACACGAAAATGAAACGTTGCAGAAAACAGTTTGAATAGGCCCGACCCCCCAATCGGCCCCGCTAATGTTACTGCTGCAGTGCAGTTGTGAAGTCCAAGACAAAATGGCGACTTGCGTTCATAGGTGAGCTGTTCTCCCCGGCTGTACAATCGGTGTTCAAACCAATGTAAAGAAACGCTAGCAGCTCCATAGATTTAGCGCTTAGCACAGATAACAGTATGAAAACACGAGAGTAACTTCTCAGATTTATTTCAGAGTGTTGATACGTCCCGCTTTTTTCCCCAGGATACAAGAGAAGCTGTCAGACGGATCTTCAGGAAACCCAGTCTAGGAGAACAACACTTTTGGACCACAGCACCGAAACAGAGTTAATTTATTTTCCCACTGTTCTACATGAAAATAGCCTTGTGATTGTAATCGAGTTTATTGTAAAGAAGTTTATATTATTTGTTTATATTATTAAGATTATTTTAAATTGTTTATGTGTTTAATACTTCAAGATAATCTTCACTGTTATCCTGTTTGTCAATCAATTACATAATTGCATTGTGTAGAATGAATTAACACTCAGTTTTGTATTCATATTTATTCGATATACATTCAGATCAGCTTCACTTCCATGTAGTTAAACACCAGTCAAGTCACGGCCAGCAAAAAGCCTTCATCTTGAATTTGAAGAGGACATTGAATATGTTAAGATGAAGAAGAAAATCTGCATTGCCTGCAAGACCTGGGGAGAAAGGAGAATGGCATTTAGTACATTTTAATACATTTGTTCTGGGTATGATTCAAAATGATGTCTGCCTGATTTGCTTAACTAATAAAATTTGTTATTGCAGTGATGTACTTTCTTACTCTCTTTATTCTGTTTTGTTCAACCAAATGTGGATTAGTCTCATTACACACTGCTAGTTAGTGGTCACCTTGGGTCTACCTGTCCCTTTCTCTGAGTGACAAACGGCCATGGAATGTTAAAATAAATATAGTAAGTATAAAGTTTCATATTGTATATACCCCCCCATATTGTATATACCTCCCCACCACGAACATGACACAAGGAACACAATATCTATTTCATGTCTATTACAATTCAGCCCCTAATTATTATCAAATAATAATTACATTCTTTAAAATTGAGACATGAAGTTAATCAGATTTATGATAATGTAACTTTTTCTTTTCTTCAATAAACAGAAGAAAAAAAATAATGTGTAAGTTAACTAATTATGTTAATTAAGTAATTTCTGTGCATTTTCTCTGTGTTGCCTTTACTGGATTATTACCTGGACTGCCTCTCATTTCTTGACTGTTCTCTGCCTGCCCCTTGGACTGTGCTTTTTATTGGATTACCCTCTTTGCTTGCCACCTGCATCGACCCCTCTGCCTGGCATTGTTTATTCTTTGGATTCCCTACATTGCTCCTCTTTGCGGTGTTTTTGACCTGTGCCTGTTGTATAATAAAATTACTGCAGATGGATCTACGTAGTTCTGACCCTTTGTTATAGAAGACTTTGCCACACACAGATCCAACAGCCATGCTCTAACTCAGCACAGAGCTGTCTAACCAGGCTTCCTGGTTAGACAGCCCTGGAAGTACCAAGACTATGTTTCCCATAATGCCCGTACCTGGGCCACACCTCTGCTAGGTGTCGGCCATCTTGTAATTAGTGACTCCTTATATATAACTACATGTTTGATGAACTCTTTGTGAAGTCTTGTTTCGCTAAGTCAAACATTTCTGAGCGTTTTTCATTGTGTTGCCTTTACTTGATTATTACCTGGACTGCCTCTTGTTTCTTGATTGTTCTCCTTTTGAGATCATATCCTGCACAAAAGCTTTATAGTCAGCAAGAAAGGCAGAATCCCTTTGAAGTTTCTTCTTTAGATGTAGAGCATGTTGTTCCACAATTTTTCAATTGTTTGACATATAATCTTTTTCTTTCAGATGTAAACCAATTTTATAATGCCCATCAACAAATTGAATATTGTAAATTTGAAATAGTTAACCTTTTTTGAAATTTGAAAAATTGTAAATTTGAATAGTCAGTTTCATTACATTCTGGGAAGTTAATTTCAAACCACTGTAGCCATGTCTTCTAAAATTCTGTTAACTGTGACTTTTGCTGGCTGTGCACTGACTATTACACCCTTATCACGTCCAATGTCCAGGTACATTCACTGTCCATTCCAATATTGTTCTGATTGCATACGGTCCATAATTTACACTGCGAATAACCTCCAATGATTCCAATGCTTTGTTCTTATAAACAGTTCAAGCACAGCGAGTCATTCAGTTGGTTTCCCTACTCGTGCCCTGGCCTGCTCTGGGCTGGAGCCACATGTCAACGACCCTCCCCCATAATGATGACCCAAAGTCTTGCAGGGCTTTCCTGTCTCAGAGCTCACTGGTCTTCTAACCCCACCAGTTCACATTGGAGGAGACTAGGATCGCTTGCACGATCACATAGTTTACTGGGAGTGCTCACAAGTGGGGGATAGTGGTCTGGGGCACTAAATAAGCTTGCTGTGCTACATTTCAAACTCTTAGGCAGGAGATGATTGAGCTGTTTGACTGTTCAGCCTGGGGTGATAAGGCAGTGTTGAAACTGATACATTGTTACAGGAGTGCTGCTCAGTCAGGAGCATATGCAGCTGGGAGAATGAAGCAAATTCCCCAACAGAGGCAACAATGCTTGGCTTGGGGTCTCTGCCCTTACTGCAAGAGGCCACTTTGCTTGGTTTTACCCAGTAAAAGAAGTGCCCGAATAGGTGCTTGTGACTCTGGGGCAGAGAGTAACTTCATCGATGTCCAATGTGCTGCCAGTTCAGTTTGTCACCTGGTAACTGGCTGACTGACCCCTTGCCCCCATCACCCACTTCATACCCCATTTCCCCCTGTTGTCCTGGGCAATCACTGTGAGAGGATTGTGCTGTTACTTATTGAATCTCCTAGTGTTCCCATCTTTTGGGAATACCCCTGGCTAGCTTTGCACAACCCTCATGTTGATTGGTCGGAACGCTCTGTTTTCACCTGGAGTCTGCCCTGTGTCTGTCCTGTCTTACGTCTTGCCTAGGTGCTGCCTCTTCTCCTTTCTCTGTTTTTTTCCTGTGTTACAGGCAGAGGCGGCTGATCTTTCCAGGGTCCCAGCGGAGTACCGAGATTTCCAGATGGTCTTCAGCCATGTCCCAGGCCATGTCACTTCCACCTCACTGGCACTATGACTGTGCCATAGACCTTTTTCCAGGCACTTCTCCACCCCAGGTTTGTATTTGTCCCTGTCAGGCCCAGAGAGAGAGGCTATGGACAAATATATTAGCGAGTCACTTAAAGCCGACCTCATCCGTCCCTCCTCCTCTCCCGCTGGTGCTAGGTTCTTCTTCGTCCAGAAAAAGGATAGTTCCCTGCAACCTTGGAATGGTTGTTGTATTATACAATATTTTAGCAAATGGCTTCAGATGATAAAAAGAAAAACATTTCCAAACTGTTAAATTGTACTATTTGAAGTGACACATTAAACTTATTACTTACTGTAAACCTGCCCAAAACAGAATACTAAGTATCCAAAGTATGGATGTTTTACATGCTAAAAATGCTTTTTTATACAGTCCTTCTATTCCTGTCATTTTAGGATTTCCCTGGCACAATGTTCAAATGCAGTATTTAGTATGCAGTATTTAAAGACAATAATATAAAATATGACTGATATACTCATAGATGTACTGTTGCCAAATGGCAAAAGTATTGTGAATTAGGTAATGGGCAACATAGCACACTGATGCCAGTAATTATAGAGTAACTGAAAAGGCTGTTATGTTTTTAGTAGTTTATCTTAGCCAACAGTGATTTGGGTGGATCATGATATTGTGATTATTTCCTTTGTACACATCTCCTCTGGGATTGTCACTGGGATCATGTTTTATTGAATTATTGGACAGATGATACAAAAGGATGTAAACAGGCATGTTGCTGCAGCTCTGGAGTTATGCAATATCCTGAGGCTCAGTTCAGTGCTATAGAAACAAAGCATGCTCTGATTCTGTGAGTTCCATTATCACTGACACTGGAACCTATCATCAGTACAGAGTTTATCTCTGCATCATCATTTAATCTTTCAATAATTAGGGGTTGTCTGGATCTGATAAAAATCACACTGCATCTGGTAACTCAGCCACCATTAGTGATAATAGTAATTAAACACATTAATACTGCCCTTTACACACACACACACACACACACACACACACACACACAGTTCTTTTAAGATTACATAATTGCACAGCAGTTCCTGATTAGCGTGTGTGACGCAGAAGCTGCGTCTGAGGTGTGGTGAGTCACAGCTGAACGAATACACACTTTCCCTGCAGTTTGCCTGCCAAGTTGGGTCCCCCCCAAAGCGGGCCTTTAGCCAGTAATGGAAACACTATAACAGCATCTGGTATTAGTGTGGCGCCCAGGCAGAAGAGTGATTGTTGCTAACATAGGGGAATGATTCCAAACCATAGTCTTACTTCCTGTCTCCAAACTAGCTGAGAAATGCTTCCATCAACATGCCCATGTCAGCTGTTTCTTTAACACTTTGTGTTTTTTCTCATTTGTTTAACAAGAAAATATTAATTTTCCTAAACATGAAAACTATGAACATTTATTTGTTAAAGCTTGAAAATGACAAAAAATGCCTGTTATCTGTTTCACGTTACTTGGATTACCCTTTTTGGATTGTTTGCCTGTTTTTTGATCTGCTTTGTGTTTGACCTTGCTTCACATTTGTTGTCTGTTTGCTGCCTGCCCTGACCATTGCCTGCCTTACGTTTATATGTTTGTTTGCTGCCTGCCTCAACTTAAATTTTCAACTTAATTATTTTGTCCCTGCCTTGTGATTTGGATTTGTTAATAAACTTCTGCAATTAGATCTATTACAACTGAAAGCAAATTTGACCTTTCAACTCTTGTCTGTTATCATACAAAGCTACTGTATGACTTTAGAAGACTAAATATATGTCTTATAGATTACTTTTATGGTTTTGTGTATTGTTTTTGTATTTATTTTATTGCATGTGAATTTGGAGTAACATGGAGAACAAAGTACTATACAAAGTAATGTACGTAAATTGTGGGTGAACATTATCTTTGTGTTTGGAGAATGAAACAAAACTTGTCTATAGCAGATAGAAGAATACATGCTACACACACAGACACTTTTTGCCAAAACGGTTTGGAGTTTAGCATCCGTCAGTACATAAACTGCAGCAGCAACAATGCAGATACACTTATGTGGTAGGTAGAATTTTCTGCACTTAATAATTAAGAACTCAGGGTTAGCAGATCAGTAGGTATCAACAATTACAGAGATTGTACACAAAAATTGTGTTTTGTTTACATAACTGAATTCTTCACCACTTTTATTTTTACTAGAATTTATTTTTACCAGAACTTTCAGCACTAAATAAGATCCATCACGCTGTTTCGGACATTCCTACAAAGCCATGTCTCAATGATAAACATAAAATTACAGTCCTTAAACCAACTGTGTTTGAGGGTCCAGATGTTTATTTTGTCCAGCTTCTGGATGAAAAGTTTATCGAATAAGAAACACAGAGACACTAACAATGTAAACATGCAGCAGCTCTACCACCAGAAACTAAAAGAATACAATAACGCCTTAAGGAAGAAAAAGAAACAAAATATACAAAATTAATTAACAGCAATAGAACAATCTTTAAAAATAAACCGTTTTGGGAACACTGAAATGCACTAAACAAAACTAACCACAAAGAACTACCCATTCAGAATGGAGATATGAATATGCCATTTTACCAACCTTCCGTTACTACTTCTCGTAAACCACCTGTAAGACGCCCAAGGCGACGTAACACTAACAACCTCCTCACTTTCTCTACATCTGCTACCATCTCTACTTTTCATATTGGCTTTTGGAACTGCTAATCTGCTGTGAACAAAGCAGATTTCATCAATGGCTTTATTAAACTCCTATTTATATAAACTTCATCCCTCCTAGCACTTACTGAAACCTGGATTAAACCTGAGGATACTGCCACACCGGCGGCCCTCTTCTATATCCACACTTTC
>JBAJNP010011974.1:0-14003 GCA_036877545.1 Yasuhikotakia modesta | reverse complement strand
CTTTCAATATTGGAAAGCTCTGTGGACCGAGGCTACTTAGTTCCTAATAGGGGAGCAGTTAATTGTCATGACCATGCTCTAGGGTACAAGTCATACAAGTACTCAGAATGCTAACATTACAAATATTAAAAGGTGAGTGCTAGCATAGCTTCATCTTATTTCTAGTCCTCTTTCAACTTTAGCCTGAGGGATTCATAGTCCTCCACTTTACAAAATGACACAAGGAAGCCAAGGGGACGCAAAGAACAGAAGTAAACAAAGTGGCTTTGTAGGACGAATTCTCCTTGCTGTTGTCTGGAAAGGTTGATTTTCTATTGGCTGTAGCTCTCTGGAGCCATTTTCCATTTACTAGGTTATAAACAGATTCAAGAAGGCCCCTCCCCTTTCTCAAACCCTCAGATGTCCATTGAAAACTCTCAGGCCCTACAACTCAGTAGAAGCAGAACAACAAACTACAATTATAGACTCAGAAGGACAGCCAGAAACAAAAGAGTTAAAATATAAGACAGTGTGTTTGTGAGCTATAGTGTGCAACTAATTGAGCTCAACACAAATACACACAAACCTTCAGTAACAGTCTGTTTTCTCTTCCCAAATTGGTGATAAGAATCTGCATGGGAGCCTTATTTCCTTTTTTCAATACGGAAACAATAACACAATTGTCTCTCAGGCTTTAAAAACAGCTTCATGTAGTTTCTTTTTGCTTACACCCATTTTCTCTCTAAAAGTTCCTCTGTGCCCTCAGTGGCAAGATCAAACCAAGTGCGAAAAAGATTAGCACTGAGTCTCAAGCAAAGAGAAACTTTGTAACTCCCACCCAGTTAAAGAAACTAAAGGGAAGACATTGAGCTCAAACACAATGGCTTCTTCAGCCTGAGGAATGAAAGGCAGCCATCAGAGATGAGTGTTCACGCCTCATTGTGTTCGTCTATGATCTCCATCGATCCCATTCTGTCTCCTGCTCCCATTTCCTGTGGATTAGAACTTTTTCCCACACTGTTATATACAGATACTGTGTCACAGCATTGTTCACCGCAGAGCTGAGGAGATCAGGGGACGTTCTAACAGGGCAACTGTAATGTTCTCTAAATGTTTTTAGTCACGCCCAAGCGTCCTTAACAGTCACTGCGCACATGCTCAGTAGAGTACAGTAACTCTGAAAAAAGTACTATGAAAACTTCACTTTGTGAGAAATATGCAACAATAAAGAGCTATAAAAAAGTTTAATATCTCTGAATTTACACTAGCATACTTTATTTCTGGTTATTGGTTACATTTAAACTGGATGACAAACGCTTACATTGTCGCTAATGGCTAATGTACATGAATTTATGAATTTGAATTATGAATTTGAATTTATGGATGCGAGATTGAAGACCAGTGTAGTTATTGGAAACTAAAATTGTATGACTGGCATTAAAATCTAATCCTTAAATTCAATTATTTATTCCAAATATCTATCTGAACAGGCATATATTTAAGTAGGAAATAAATTTGGCTTTAAACACAGTATTCCTGACAGAAATAATACTTTGTACCAGATAAAAAGGGGAAAGTGAATTAATTTAGCAGATTGACTATCGAAACAATGACATTATATAGATAAAATGTTAGTAGTTTGTGAGTTATGAAGGCAGACCAAAGCATTAAAGCACATTTATTTCACACATGTACATGTGTGTGTGTGTGTGTGTGTATGTGTGTGTGTTTGGGGACACATGCTCCCAATCTCATGTGAAGCGCTAAAAGCTCTGTCCTTTTCGCAGAGAGAGACCAAAGGCTTCCAACTGCACAGAAAAGGGCAAAATAACCTGCTGGCAATTAACAATCCCCACAGATAAACAGAGAGAGAAACTGAAGGAAAATAATAACAGAGAGACAGAACATCAGGAATGGTCGGATGAAACAGGACAGGGAATGTTCAGCGGAGGCAAAATCAGCACAGGGTGAGGGACACAAAGTTGAAGGCAGTGGGGAGAGGAACGGAGGAACAGGGAGGTACAGCAGGGGAGGTGAGGCCAGCTGGAGGTGAAGGTGGCATTAAGATGAAGGAACGCATGCAGAGACCGGTTTCACTTCAAACGAAGGTCAGACTGCAAAACACAGTGATAAATGGGAGAGAAAAGGGTAATTAAAAGGGGTGAGAGACAGAGAGAGAGAGAGAGAGAGAGAGAGAGAGAGATAACTTAGATAACTTATCTGTCAGTCAGAGCCATAATGTGAAACTGTACACTGTAAAATGCTACCATTCTATTTATTTTGTCTCCAAAATTATCTGTTTAACTCTTTGTAGTGAATATTAACCACAGACTGTATCAAGAGCCAGTCCCAAATTTCACCAATACCCATAAGCCCTTGCAACGCCATTACGCCCTATTCACAACATCAGCAGATCTCCTAACTGCACATATTCTGCCCCACTTTATGCAAACACTTCCACACAGCTTTACTCAAAAAAATAATTGCTAACGAATACAGGCCAGATCGATTCTGATACCCCCCCCCACGTCACATCTGCACGGCCACGCATCCGTGAAACCATTACATAGCCACAGCGCAAACGCTTTCATACAGCACATCCATTAAGTTATCATAACCAAAGCAATTTGTTGCTTAGCACCATGTCTTTTTTCCAGGGTGTCATTAAAATTACCCCGTAGTAGAACGTTTAGATTTGGTTTGAGGGATTAAATGTGATTTAATGTGATCATAGTAGAGTAAAGCTAGGCGTTTGTGAATTCTGGAAGAAAACTTTAAAAGTCTGGTATGGTCTTTCCATACATAAAAGAGAATTTATGATTACAAGCCCCGAACAGTGCAAAGTTCACTCAGACTGTGTCTTTTTTCCTTCTCTGTCAGTTATTTAAGCGCTATGGGTTATTTTTGAAGCAGTATTCTTTAAAAAAAACTGCTGTGGATAAATAATTGTTATTGGCTTTAAGCATTACAACAAATTATAGAGAACTGAGAAATGCATTTTTCATTTATTTATATAAAAAACTGGAATCTATTTTTCGTTTGATGTGCTGCTTGGATGTTGTTCCTTCGTTGAGTTTCTTCGAAGGACTCAAACAGGTTTGGACACCAAGAGGCGGCCGATTTCATATTTTCTTTAAGCCAAACACAGAGAGTGTGATCTTGAACCTGTGCAGGAAGAGACGCCTGCTTTGAATAAATGTATTCACAGAAAAAGGAGACTGTGCGAGTTTTATTTGATTATGCAAACGCGCAGCACAATAACTACACAGAGCTGGAAGCAATTAGAAGTCATTCTATTGTGGTAAAGAAGACAACAATAAAAGAGAAAGAGAGAGAGAGAGAGAGAGAGAGAGAGAGGGAGAGCGAGCAAGACAGATGTGAGGGAAATGAATGCAGTCTTAAAAAGTCTGATGCTGGGAATTGTTTAATTGAACAAATTAAAAAAAAACAAGAACAACCACACAAACATCTATATTGAAATACTATGAGGTCCACTAATTTTCTTAGCAAAATGGTGCAATTTTCTCTCTCACTGTGTCTGATTATAAATAAAGGGCGTCTGTTACCACAATCCACTGATTTAGGCTTTGGAGAAAGTTTGTCATGTTTGGATTTACAACAGCGATAAAATTTCTGTATCTCGCTGCTTTTTAAATCACAGTAGCGCATTCATCTCTGAATGCTCTGGAATGTAATTTTGAGGGAGAGGTAATCAGGTTTTGCGTTAATTGACTTTGCGGTTTGCAGATAGAAGCGTTTTTCTGCTTCAGTAATTACCACCCATCATTTTTGTACCTAGCCAGGTCTGCCTGTTGCAGTGCCGACCACCTCCTGGTGTGTATTAATGATGCGTGAGGCATGGCGTATCAGTGGGGAGTTGGAAAAATGGAAATACTCACACAGCCAAATGCACAAAACAGAACAATCCATCGTTCCACAGGTGCAACAGTAAAGCACTGCTGCAAAACTAGAATTGCAAAACTAAAATCACACAAATCTTGCGGTACTTTCTGTGCTGAAAGTCTGTACGTTTTGTATTGTTGGTGGCTAGTATGTGTTTCTGCTCGGCAACAGCATCTGACTATCAGTCAGCAATTACTTGAGCTCCACATGAGTCCATTCCCATTGGTAGTAGCAACATTGCATCACAACTCATTTGCATATAATTAAATTCTGTCACTACACCAAATGACGTTTCTTCTGTCACCTCGAATCACAAACGCTCACTGTAAATTAGTGGCTGCAAATCGCTGTCAATCTGAATGTATTTTCAGTGTTGACGTTCTCTATCTTCCCTCATTTTTTTTCTCTCACCTTCTTCATGATGCTTCAGAAACTATTTCGTATCGCCTCAAACTCAGAGCGGAGATGTTTTCTGCCACAAATACAAACAGTGCGTGAACTAGAATACATGCAGCGCTCTCAAAGCTTCTAAATAAACAGACATAAAGACGCAACCAGAGAAATTGCATCACTAAGCACTACAGATAACTGAAAACTATGTTTGACATAATTGCAGTTTCCCTTCACATTTAGACAAGGAAACTGTTACTAGAATGTTCTTCCAGCAGGGGGAGCTATACAGATCAAAAGCCTCTACCAACTTTGTTGCCAGGTGTTCTTAAAAACAGACACTTTTTACCAAACATTTAAAGCACTGTGACAATTAAATCTGGTGTTGTGATGCCTGTCAATCATTCAAATGGGCAATGAAATTAAACCAATCAAATCATGAGTTTCAAGACATTTGTCTAAAAAAGCAGGAACTGAGTGGCGGATTTTAACTTTGATGCTTGAGGTGAGAAACACTGAGTGTCTATTTCATCTCATTAACTAAAATAACACAGTGTCACGGACTCCTATTACTGAGACCTCAGATTATTCATGAATGTGAATCTTTAAATATAAACACTGACATGGAAACAATCTCTACTGCACTGAACAAAAACATGAGTTCTGAAACATATCAGAGAGTTGAGGAGATATTGTGTGTGTTGTGTGTGTGCTGTAGGGTTGCAGTTACTTACGGGTTTCCGTAGTCCCAGACGACACACTGAGGATCGATTGTACCCTTTGAAAAAAAGAAAAGATGCAAAATTTTAAAAACAAGACAAAAACTGGTGGGAAGGTAGAACTGGGTTTATCAAAAACTCATTTTTGATTCACTGATTCATGAGAATTTGAGATGATGTCCTCTCTTTGTGCTCAGCGTGAGGCGCTAATCAGGGTTCAGTGGTGCATGTGACTAAATGAACTCATTATTGATTCATCAGTCAATCGACTGATATAATTGACTGTCTCAGCTCCAGTTATGCCTATTATCTCGTTTTAGCAAGACAACTTTGGGTGCATGAACCACCAGTCTAATGCAAACTCATGACCTAACCTATCATCACCAATACTTCTGAAACAGCTGACCAATCAGAGGGCAATTAGAGAGAAGTTATGTCTCCTTATTGGCTGCCTGTAAGGTTGCATTTTCTAAAAGTGAACAGCTGAACTCCAGAGAACAGGAAACTAGGGTTCAAACTGGGCGCTAAAACAAACATGTGCAAATATAAAGCACACATTCTCCCACCACAGAGGACAGAAGATCTGGACAAGCCAAAGGACTGCATTTAAATGAACACTGCTTCAAAAATTGAATTGCCAATTTATCAAGCAATTCCACACACTGCACTGGGATCAACTGACTTGATGAAATGCAAAAACATGCTTGGATCTCCAACTTCCCCTCAGTCGCTTTCAATACAACCCAAGAGTGGCTTTCTTGACAGACACACCAGTCTGGACCTTGTAACACGCCTGACCAGCATTTGTTAAAGTTGGTTCTAATTGTCCAGTATGGACACTTGCCACTGTGGTTTATTTCGAATGGCTAATTTATTGCAGCAAGTAACCAGTTTATACAGAACACAAACAGATGGCTTTCATAGCCTCATTTATAATGAGAACAAATGAACATCACAGATGGTAAACGAAACAAACAAAGCATGCATTTAAATACATCATTGCAATGTGACACTGAATGACTGACAGACGGGTGTTTTTGGAGATCGATAACTGACTGTGGCATCGGCTTCATTTCAAAGATACTGATAAATGGGCAGAAGCCCCGGCCAATCACAGAGCAAACACACAGCTGGAGTTCAACGCCTCCATTTCCCAGCAGCCTCTGGGGGTCAGGATGGCTCAGGAAGGCAGTCTCAGAGCATCTGTCCACACAGAGAGGACAAATCCCAATGCACAGCCTCAGCTACCATCTCCTAGCATTCCAAACATCTGTGGCCAGGGCAGCAGAGCACAGGCTGCATGCCGACCCCTGCCAAGACCCTGTGCCCACAGCTGGGGACCACCCAAAACCCTGGCTGAGCAGGACACAACCTCAGTTTGCTTTGCTGAGGGGTGAGGGAAGAACACATATCCACAGCAAACAAACATCACAAATAATAAACATCACCTCTTTAATATCAAGGAATTTGATGCCAAAAACATCAAATGGGCAAAATCTCAAAATAAACTCAAATTAGAGCCCAAATTATCAGAACTAATTTTAACAGCCCCGCACTGTTGCTATATGTCATCAGTTGCTTCATTTATCTATTTTCGTAGCGTCTATTTTTATTCTTACAAATAATTTCAGAAGAAACTTTATTAAAACATGACTGAGAACTCCATTAAATCTACTGAGCGCTCACAGAAAACAAGTCTCATCCGCTCTTCCAAAACTCTGTGAGGGAGACGACAGGTAAAGGTTGCCATGGCGACTCAGAAAATATAATGCCAGTGTTCTGTTGCTGAGCTGAAATCTGCACTAATGCACAATCCAATCTCCAGGTTCCACATTTTGCATAAATCCTTACGGGTATTTTTTATTACATTTTTTCCCACGTAAGAAATTTAAAGGCTTTATGTGCAGTACTTATGTCCTGTATATTTAGGGGTTGTAAAAGATGTAGTTCTCATAATAGAAGATTATTAATAGAGGGTCACCCTAACCAGAACTATCTTTCATGCCTGATTATAGTGCTGAAATGCGTTTAACGCTTGCGGGCTGCTCTCTGCTTGCTGTGCTGTCTCTAAGGTACCGTGATCTTGTGCAATCTGTCAACTGGAGTGAGCCAACAGCGCTCACAGGTTGTAAATAAAGGTACCATTACAACACGGAGAAGTACCATGACAACTGAGATGACTGCTGTTACAGAAAGGTCAAAGGAACTATAGGAGCATGTCGTAACATGGTACTGTCACTTTAAATGCAATCTTCAATATATGTATATAAGTGGCAAGCATTATATATTGAAATATTACTATATATAGAAATATAGAATATAAAGTAGTTCCACTAGTCTGTGAAGGGTACAGTAAAGGGTACAGTATGTATATTTATATAGTAGGGTAGACATATTTATTATTTATGCCAGTGAAATATAGATGAAGGTACTTACGTTAAGCAAAGGGGCAAGTTCCACTGATACCAAGGGCTCGGTGGGTTTCGGTAAAGGTCGTACCGTCACTGTCAGAATCTTTGAGCTGATCACAAATGGATCTCTGAGAGAAAAACACAGAGTCAAAACCTGAGTGATTTTACCTTTGATGGGCTGTTCTAACAAATGTTTGATTAAATGATACCATGTGTATTTAAGGACGAATAGGACAAGACAAATTATAAAATATGCACAAAAAGTATCTGATAAATATGAATTATCTTAATTAAAAATGCACAAATGTCACTGCAACATGAAATCGTGTTTTGCACAAATATTGTATAAAATAAAATAATCCACATTAGCTTACGTTCAATTAATTGACAATTATCCAAAAAGAATGGTTCAATTCTTTTTGGACAAGACAATTAGAGAAAGTAACTAAATAAATTGTTCATACAAAATAGAATAAATTCATTGCTATGTAATTTGAAGCATTTTTTAAACAATGCATTTATTTTGTGTGTGTGTGTGTGTGTGTGTGTGTCATCTTGTACAGTACATATCTATGAAAGTTATGTGGAGTTACATTGTCACAATAAAAAAATCAGACACCCTCAGGTTAACTCCCCCGAGCAGTGGGAGCAAAGATGTGCACTGTGTGGAGAAATTAATGAGACATGAACCAAAAGCAGAGCAAAACAAACAAATATCCTTCAGCCCATCACATCACCCACACTGAAGAACAATGACCTGGATACCAGGAGGGAGAGAGAGAGAGAGAGTGAGAGAGAGAGAGAGAGAGAGAGATCTGCTATGCTTACTGAATTTGGACGGTAAACTACAGACCCCAGCAGGCCTCAACAGGGGATGCAAGACTCCTCTACATGCCCCCCAGTGTCACCTGTGCCAATCTGGCTAATTATGCTTATCTCTTCTATCACAATACAGAAGAGCCTCTCAGTAATAGCAGGACTAAGGCCACAAGCAACACAGTTACCCACAATTACCCACAAAATACACAGAGTCTAATGTTGAATGTTGAAAGTGAGAATGAATGAGGTCAGGACTGCGTAGGTGACTAATTCAGGGTTCCTGTGGTCACTGGGAACAACATTCAAGTACTCATGGGACAAATCGTAACACTGGGATTAAAAGGTAAGAGAAGGTAATGTTATTCTAGGAACAGTATCAAGGCAGTTTGTCCTTCTTAGTATGGTCGTCTAAAACGAGAACAGGAGGCTGACACCACAACAAACTGAACTTGGCCAACTTTAACAGTTTAGCTACTGTTAATCCTAAATGGTATGAACTTTTGACCTCGCATCATAATTTAAGAGTGAGAGGTCACAACCTCCAAATAACCATCTTAGACTTAGATATCACACACACACACACACACACTCTCAAAAGACTGGACTTACTTTGGTGGAGGCATTATAAGGCCGAGGGTACGATACAGGATTGCCCCGATAACAAAGTATGACGTGTCGTCTGATTCTACAAAGAAAACAAAATGTTTAAACAACATTTAGTTTCTCTTATTTAAATTATTTTCATGCACTGATGCTTGAAAACTCTCCAAAATGTATCTTTAATGCAAGTTATTCCATAGTAATTTGTTTACAGAACTGTTGACTGTGAGAAAACATCACATTTAGATATCACATTTGTCATGACCTGTAGCCTCGCAGCATTGTTGACATTCACCACACATCTCTCCTGCTTGTGGGATATTGTTTTAATATTCCAGACGTACCCCAACATTTATCATAAGTACATTTATATTCAAATACACTGTGATATGCATGTCTTATCACTTAACCATATTCATCAGTTTTAGACTGTTATTATTCATTCCTTCATCCAGCTGTGCATAAGAAATAAAAGCAGACAACAGACAAAAGATCTCAGCAAGAGTTAAAAAAACTCTGTCCAGGGACCCAGAGAGTGTCTGGACAAAGCGTGACATTTAAAAGCAACAGAAAAGGAGGGGTTAAGAAAGATATGGCCACCGTTCTCCTCACAGGCCATCTGTCCACTCGTTCTCACTGGCTCTGTTCCTCCATTCTGGCTTTATATTTCATTTATTCTCTTCTCTTCCTACACACGCATCACATTGTCTGTTCTTTTCGTGAGGCAGCATTTATTTTGAATACATTTATTCTTTCTCATTCGATTCTTCTTTCTTTCTGAACACTAGTCTTCCAGAGAGAGACTCATCACTGAGTAAATAGCATCATATTTCACAGATGGAGAGCTTAAGCTGAGAGGGATACGCTGGATGGGAAGTTAAAGCAATACAGTAACAGATGATGTAACAAATCCACATTTCTGTCCTCATGTGGCACCAGAAGTTTCTGCTATTCTGCTAACTATTATGTTTATGCTAACTGTATATATGTTCATACAGTAGCTAATATATATAACGAATATATTAGTATATGAACATATATGTGATATACATACAGAAATGTGTCCATTTCTTTGCCTTTGGCCAAATATATATATATGGACATTATGTATATACATATACCTATAGATATTCATATACATACACATAATGTTCATATATATGTTTATATATGTATGTATCTCATGCAACAACAGCAGTAAGCAAATCTAATGGCAATCAGTTTTCACGGCGACTCTGGCTGCATGTAACACTACAGGTAAACAGATAAACAACAATTGCATGATAAGCCTCGTTGGTCTGACCTGAACAGCCCCATCTATCTTTTCTCTATTTCCTGAGTCGTCACTTCAACAATACTATTGTTAAAACAGACAGAACAACATCTCAAAATTCCCTTCTGGACACTCGCCTGGGGAGCCACCTTATCTCCGATGACAAAGGGTGGAATGGTGAGCATGTGGAGACAGGAAGTGTTTGCCATTTCCTGCGGGGCGAACCTCCACAGGCAGGCAGGTCTGTAATGGTTTAGTCCTGGAGTGGCTGAAACGCCAGGCAGCAATAATGGTCATTTCTTTGATCTCTGTTTGCTTCTCTCGTTCTCTCAGAGATCTCATTGGCTTTCAGACCAGCTCTCCTCTGGCTGGGTATTTTTAATCTGGCAGGAAGAATCTCTCATTTTTCTTAACTGATTGAGGACTGAGAGGGTCTATTTATTCTTCCTGTTCTCTCACTCATGTTCTTTTCCCTCAAATGCGCTTATTGCATTTACTTCTGCAGTCATATATACACTGCTGATAAATTTGGGGCTTTAACTGAAAATATTAAACAGTGGTGTAGCAATGTCAATACAGAATTGTGAGGTAAACATCTGCACCTCTACTTACCATCCGAAGACAGGGTAAAAACTTCTTTAGGAATGAAGAGTTTGTCATCCGCCGACCGCGCCCAGTCTTTCATTCCTCTCCTTCCTTTCATGGGAAAGTTAATGTCGCTGGAAACAGCCAAAACGGGCTCTCGCTGGATGGTAATAACTAACAGAACCAGAGAAACACATTATACCCATAGCAGTCTTAGATTCAGACACACTTGTGACATCTCCTGGGCAGCGTGATGTTTATCTTTGGCTTTTCTGAGCAGATGCCATGGAAACTCACTGAGGTTGGTGGTGACAACCAGGAAGCTTTGAAACGGTTTCTGAGCCTCTCCAATCAGATGAATGAAATCTTCAACAACTCGCATCAGCAACACGGAACCTGGAGAGACCTGCAAGGAAGTCAGAAACAATCACAAAAATGTGACACAATGTTTAGTGCGTCCCAGCTTTCTAATCTCCAGAACACAACAGAGTGACAACATCAAACCCTTAGAGTTCTGTGACAAACACCCACACAACACAATCAAATCATAAACACTCCAACTTTGGCTAGTAACCGTCAATGCAGAAAAGCTGTTTGTCACAATGTTAAAATCCGCCCTCTGATATTTTCATAATTTTCAGTACTTTTTTATGACCAGACAGGATAATGTGAGTTTATGCAGTCATGAAAATACGATGAAAAATTGGCATTTTGGCACATCAGGGCGTGAGATACGACACGTAGTGTCACCTCTCCACACTGCCGTGTTTATAAATCACCGGGTATTAATTCACTAAGCCTTTGTTCCGCAGTACAGCGTTCCATAGCACATTTCACACTGAAGTTCCTGAGAACACAGAGCCGATTCCTCAATCTAATTGGAATTTCTCTTTTCCACCCCACATGTGAAACTAAAGGCATTCATGATTGCTGCTTTATATCCCGCTGCTCTGAGCCAGTGGGATTTTTTCGGCTGTAGAAAGGAAGACCTTCTCCCCGGGCTGCCAAAGGGATTTACGGAATTTATATTCCCTTTAATTTTCATTATTTGTATTAATAGCTCTTTAGTTTTGCTTTGAATTTATCACAAATGTATTCTAACAGGAGGCAGATGGTGATTTATACGCAGCAGATTGGAGCTCATCGTTGGTTCAAAAATGAGTTGGAGAAAAACTTACATAATTCTTTTCCAATTAGGCTTCTGGTATCTTGCAGAGAAATTACTTTAATTTTCTTAATCTAACAAATGTGTGATACCTCAGCTAACCATTACAGGTCTGTGGTGCAGTAACAGAAGTAGATAAACAGTTTTGTGTTATCATTATATTAATGTATTATCATTTTGACTAATACCATGACAATGGTGTATACATCCAAAAACAACTGCATTATTCTGTTACACACACAATATACAAACTATACATTTGCATTTTTATGGTGCTCCAAGGTGTTACCAAATTTCTATACAAATTCATATATATAAATATATTTATATATGTATATAAATGTATACAAATCATGCCAGATGGTTAATCCAAAATGCATGTACACTTCTTCAACTGAAATTGTACTGAATGTGTTTTCCAGTTCCTGAATCTATGCTACAATAAGTGTTAGCTTAAGGTTTCTCTACAACAGGTCTTGTTGTTTGTCCACCTAGCAAACATCCAGATGGCGTGATACTGAAGGGCAACAAAGCTGAGAAAAACGCAGACACAAACAACAAACACACAAAACACATCTACTGTATATTCACACCAGAACATATTAACACAGTCAGAGGCTGTGATGTGTGACTACAAACAGGTGGTTTTATAATAATGATGCTATTATGCCTTAAACAGAACACTGCATGCTAAATATATTTTGTATTTAAAGAAACAGCGCACATATAACAGACCTCATCTAGTCATCTTAGTTTAACAGTGAGTGTAATATTTGTGCTACAGCTGACACACAAAAAACACAAACACTCAAACATTTAAACACCCAAAATTTCTCTGTTTGTTGCGTCAGAAGTTGAATTTTCAGACTGCTTAACAAACAGAGCAATTCTTGTACAAAGCCAGAGTGTTTACACTCAAAATGCTTACTAACAGTTGCACAATAAACTCAGTACAAGACTATTCAATACGTCACATTAAAACGGTTTTCTTTTTGAGAATGCACAAAGCCAGACAGCAACAGAAATCATTTAGGACAATGTGACAATGTAAAAACAGACTGTCTGTTTTCACTACAAGTATGATGAACTCATTTTTCAGGCTATGAAACTTGATTTCTCACAATTTGACCCCTTTAAGGTCATAAAAATGACACACTTTGCCTTTAAGATCTTAGCAAACAGGCTAAAGGGAACAGCTGTGGTAGTGCATTAAACGTGAATTGCATCAGAGTTTAACCAGCTTAGGGATTCAAATGCACAGCCCTAAACCTGCGCAACCGCAATAAAGATTTGTATATTAGCATCTAAAATAGGATAAAAACTACAGCAGCCTTTGTAATTCCCCGTTTTAAATGCGCCAGTTATTATACTTCATCATTTTTACATGATGCACACTAAACCTCTGGACTGTGATTTTGTAACGTAATCTTGAGTGAATCCGAATTTAGACGTGTCCAGTTTGTTCAGCCCTGAGGGTACAAGTGCGTCTTCAACAGAAAATTAAGTCTTCAAGGATGGTTGAGTTGAAGAAAGTTTATTACCACGCAAAAGTGTCCTGGGATGACACCGAAAAAATGTTGGACGGAACTCCAAAGAAGAATCTAAAGTTAAACAGGGTCTAATGCAAAGAGGCAGCTCTAATACCGCAGCCCTTTCCCAACACACCTCACAGTCTTCTTCCATTACACCCAAAGCCAGTCTGATTAGATCTCTCGCTAATCTGTGAGATCAGACCCGGCTTTGATGACTCAGCTTTGTGTGAAGGGAAATCAACACTGTGAAAAAGCTGTTGCTGTTGGCCAGGAACAGGCATTACCTGGTGAGCGTCTTCCCATTTCTCCAGGTTTTCAATGTCCAACATTAAGCTGACAATCTGGAAGAATTTCTGGAAAAAATGACATGACAAAAAATTTTTAAACATTAAAATACACAAAATATACCAACAGAAAATATTTCTTACTATATATGTTATTTATATTCAGAAACCAATTACAATCTTAGTAATTCATTTTAATGAATATTTATGAATATTTAATTCATTTTAAGTAATATGTGTCTTACAATGAAAAACAACATTTGCAATAATATCAAATGCAACAAGTGATGTTAAATGTTGACCAATCACAGCTCATGCACACACACACACACACACACACACA
>JBAJNP010011973.1:0-14004 GCA_036877545.1 Yasuhikotakia modesta | reverse complement strand
GACAGTGTTTGTTGCCATGCTTTACAAGTGCATAGGTATACAACTTCCTGACTAAGGTGGACTTACCTAAACTCCACCCATTTTCGGAAAATGTCCCCCTCCATGATCTCTGTCTGTTTGGGTGAAAAACGAAACTCTGACACCAACACAACAGAATGTTCTAATGGGTCACAATCCCCAAGTTCACCTATTAACACATGAATACAAAAAAAGTGACGCAAAATGTAAATAAAGAAGCAAAATGCTTCTGTTAAATATGCAAACACAAATAAACCAAACTCACTCTGTAGGCAATACGCCCCAAGTTCCACAGACACATCATACGGACATTTTAACCTGTTTAAAAAAGAAGAGATTTAATGACCCACAAAATAACTTGTAAAAGTATTTGTAGCCTATAAAAGTTATTTTTCACAGGTTTAATCAAAACAGTTTTTAAACTATTGTCAAAATCTAAGATGACAACGATGGCACCCTGTGTTTAAGTAAGAGTTGTGGCCCTTGTGTGTGAAAGTGTGTCGGCGAGTATCTCTTCTCTTAATTTAGAAGCTGTGTGTTGGTTCTCATCAAGAGATTCTTTTATTAAAAAGAGCAGAGCAGCGCTCAGGAGACCAGACCCAGATTATACACACTAAAACAGCTTTTATCGGACCCCAGTAGAAAACCTCGCTGCACTGTGTGTGTGTGTGTCTGTGTGTGTGTAACAGAGGGTCAGAGGTGTGATGGAGGGCAAGAAAGAGGATATTAAAGGACCCTTCTTTGTTGTCTGTGTGTCTGACTGTGAGGTAAGTGTAATTTCTTACTTGCCAGACAGTATGTCCTGTCTAAGCTGCAGTACAAAGAGATACCTGCAAAAAGCAATTACACAGTAACAAATATTGCAGTTAAAACTCTCTTTTATAAATTTAAGAGCAGATGTGCACATATTGTAAAAATCCACTAGTCATCAGCTTAGGTTTCAAACACAGACAGAGCCCAACAAAATGGGAATGCAGAATGCAGGGACATGTTAAAACATTTTTAACTCCACAGACTGTCTTGAAAACACCACATTCAGCAAAACAAAAAGAAATTACAGCAACACATGATACAACAGCCAAAGGCCAAAGACATCTGCCTGCATATGTATAGCTGTGATAGTGCTGCTTTTTTGAGAGGGGTTTAGTGTGCACTTTCTAATAGCTGAAGCACAGCATGCTGTCCACAAACTAATTAAAACAACATCATGACAAATAACAAAGTAAATTCTAATAAACTAGTTGAGCATCACGGTTCATCCTCATAAAAGAAAAGCTTTACAAGAACGTCAACTAAAAATAAATACAGAAACACAAATGAAAAAGCTTTAAAATCAATCATAACATATTTAATGCTTTTTGGTTGCACAACGAACAAAGCAAACAAAACACAACTGCGGCTCTCCTTTACCTGGTAAACTCTTCACGAAGGTTATTGGGTTCTGATGAATAGAACTTAACCCTGAAAAACAATCTGTATGGCGGGCCATCTACGACAAAGAGAAAGTTATTTATGAGAGTGTGAAAGACTGAAATTACAATGAAATAGACAACCTATGTGAATTATTCTGTCAGTCAAATACAGCTTTAAAATCTGTACGTAAGCTATAAAGTAAGAAAGGAAAAGAAAAAAACAGCACTATGAAGCGTTGTTGTCATAGAGACAGATTATGTTGATTCAGTGTGACTCAATGGCTTTTAAAAGTGTGTTAAATTGGGGTTCTATAGTAATAATAATATTAATATAGAAAAGCCATAGGAGATTTTAGTAATAGCCTCTTTATTGTCAACATGTGCACGTAAGTTGCATATAACAAATGGCCAGTTATTTTCTATATTTGTTGATCTTTTCTTTGCGTGTCTTTTAAAACTATACAGTGGGATTGGCTCTGGTCACACCCATACAGAAAACACTTACAGACACTTGTCACCAGTCACTACAGCAACAGTAGATTACGAGCCCAAGGTCATCAGCCATCTGTGACCAGCCAGCTCAACAACCCTCATGCAATACCAGAGTGTGCGTGTGTCTCATAACTACTTACATCTAATCTGCTTCTTTATAGGCTTGGCTGCATCCAACCAGTGCTGTAAACATAAGAAAATGTGAAGTGGAGTGTGGGAGAAAGTGGGAGGGAGGAAGAGTAACAGAGACAAAGAACAGAGAGAGTTTGTTATTAGTCTCAGGAAATGGAAATCCTGTTGTTCTGATTGATGTTGATGTCTGATGTGGCTGTTTCACACTGACAGTCTTCATTCCTCATTTTTGCTGCAACAGCGGCAGCTTATAAAAAAAACAGGTCACTACCACACAAACACTCACTTACACACACTCGCTCACACACACGTGCATGCTCTCACACACACACACACTTCTGCACAAACTCACACGTTTACACACACACACACACACATGCTCACACACACGCTCACACACATTCATTAAGTCACTCACCGCAACCTGCTCTGGGTCCATGAACTGAAGGCCAAAGTAATCAGCTTCCACTAGATCCAAATGATACATAATCTGATCAAACAGATCCTGTCCACTGGACTGTTTCTGAAAGGGACACATTTAAAGCAGGAATGAATCACCAAGTGGAAAAGGCTCAGGGTTTCATACCGATCCGGTGGCAGTTTAAGGGGACACCTGCAGAGCGCGTCCTCAGCTGGAAGTTGCAACACCTGCAGGGCTGATGGCCCCGATTAGACGCAGCGACACACATGCTACATGTATTTTTATAGGCGCTCACACTGATCCTCTCTTGCAAAAATTATGAGATTTTATCTGTAAAACTTTAAAAAGCAAAACAGATGTTCTTGTTTTGATGAGCAAGGCCCCACAACCAGGAAATAATCTCGTATTTGGAACGTTTAGACAATTAAGTTGCAATTTCTGGATATAATGTATTGGTTTGTTCCTTTTTAACTTTTCTTCATTTGAGGATGTTGTTTGGTGAACAACAATCTTTTATGACCACAAATGAGTAAAAGCCAATCACAATGTTCAGAATCCTAAATTTCTAAGTTTCTACAGGAAATTCATCAATTTGGACAGTGCTTAGAAACGCACATTATTTTATTGTTTCCAGCAATACAGGGGCCACTAAATGCCTTTAGACACCTGGGCCACATTTAATATATGACTTTCGCTACAGTGTCTTAAGTGCCCAAATACATCTTAATCCTATTATATGCTGGATAAACTATGAAAGTCAGCTGCCTTGGCTGAGTTCAATAATACAAACACCTTTAGGGCTGGAAATTTGACAAAGCTTCCCTTTGCTTTTAACATTTAATCTGTATGACCTGACACATTGACATTTACATAGCTTCGCAAAGCACACACCTTAAATCCTTAAGACAAATGAAAACATATAGAAGGTGCACACAGAGCGAGGCTGGTGTAAAAATAGCTTGAAATGTCAAAGCAGAGTGGCTGGATTTGGGACACACCCTGAGAGGGTTGGAAAGGTTATTATTTTACGGATACTAGCTGCTGTTCAAACTGACCTACTGTACAACCTTAACACATACAAACCAACTCGCCTCCACCAATACACACAAAACTCTACAGCTAAACTGATCTAGTCTGTCTTAGCATTGAAAAATGGACAGTGGTCAAATAAGGAAATAAGGAATTTCTAAACTGCTATTCTGAAGTCAAGACATGCAAAAGTTTCTTTATAAGTCAAGTTTAGACTTGAATGACCATGACATTGCTTGACTATGAATCAGCAAAACAATAACATGACCTTCGGTTGTCTACACTAAAAATATAGAGTAAAAGTTTATTGTTAAAATGAAAACACAGTAAATCACTTTACCAAGAACTACAATAAATGTTTAGAAGTTAAAAAAAAGACAAACTGTGAAATGAATGAACGCAGATGAACTATCGACTGTCAAAGTGACACAGTTCATACTTCTAGGCATGTCTTACAAACGAGAGAGCAAAGGTTAAAACTGGCTTATCGACGCCGAAATGAAAAATGACAAAAATGAAATTATTCTAGGAAACATTTTTCATGACTTTCGCTGAAGAAGCTCCGTGTTTAATGTCTCTGCGATAGTTTCACTTCTGTGAAAGCCCGGGTGATGGTTTATGTGTGACAGGTCGTAATAGGTGGGAAGTAAACAAGCGGACGATAGTACGACCACCATCTGTCCGCCTCTTAGCTGCTGGGACGGACCCAACAACGGGAAACCCATCCGACCGACCACACTATGACAGTTACCACAAACGGACGAAACTTTACACTTCATTACTACATGCAGCAAGATAAAACATGTGCGATTACCTTTAACAACCTGTCCCTGTATTTACCATATGTTCAATAATAAAGCCCCCAAACACAAGCGGACTCACCGGTAACTCCACACTGACATCTGATCCGTCCAGCAGCAGGACTCGGCACGTGATGGCGTCTTTGCTGTTGCCCGCAGCGGGGATGTGGACTACGGCTCCCCCGGTCACTACAGTCGGTGCGTGGATCACCTGCTGCTGGTGCGCCTGAAGCATCGCGTTTCCGCTTCTACCGGTCCCGTCCAGCTCGTCTGATGTCCGAAAACGTCTCTTTGACCGACGACTAAATGTCCTGCGCAGAAACCCCATCATCTTTTCCCCAAGGGGAAACGTGCGCGGGGCCAAACCGCGCTTTTGTCAACCAGTGAAAAACGGCACTGATACCGGACCGCTAACGGCGACGCTCGGAAGGCATCCAGCTGTTTCCCAGGCTTTCCGTAACGGTAGCCTCTACCGAAATGAGCCGCGCAATGCAGCAGGGGAAAGTCGGGATTCACCGACCTGTCACGGGCTCCGTCGTTTACCCAGGAGTACTGCACGAAAACACAAGCACACCTGCCGCCCGCAGTTCCACGGCAAAACACTCCCGTCCTTCCGTTCGCTTAATCCTTCCCGCAGTAAAAAGACCTATCGTTTAACTTTTCCCAAGTCCAAGCTCGGTTTAAAGATGATGCGAGACCCCAGCGTTAGTTCTTGCTTTCTGTTGTTAACCGAAACTGTGCACCTCTCCAGGTAAATCAACCAGAGGAACTGGCCAAGCAACCTGTTCTGCGCAAGCGTTAAATCTCGGCAAACTTTTATCCTCTTCGGGTCACCGTGCGCAAGGCAGCGCTACCTGCTGGTAAGCTGAACAGTGATCGATGTGAGGTTACCTTCCTGCGAGCCACGATCGCTGAATTACGCAGCAACTACTAGAAACCAAGACAGACTTCATACAGCGCAATTGCGTCAAACTCTGGCTGTAAAAGCTGCTATTACAGAAGACAATGCGCCAATCGTCAGTGTTTTACGCACGCACGTTTTCTATCCAAGACGAATTCCCCGCCAGCTATCATGAATAAGAGAAGAGGCACAATGTGATATAATTACACATTTTTATTTATTAACAGAGGTTAATTTAATTATTCTAGAAGTGGCTTTGTTGTTTTTTTTTTAATAGCATTGTGTTACACAGCATGTAATGTGTCCTATAAGCTTGTGTCCAAGTGCTTTGTGTTCTTTCCCGTTCCACACAGCTGTCAGGAGAGGAAAGAGAAGAGATTGTCCATCCATCTTCCAGTCTTCATCCAGGCGCACCTGCTACTGCATGCCCCCTTTTTCCTTTATTCATCTGTTGTTATTGACAGTCTGTTCACAGCAGCAAAGCTTTTTTTCCATGTCTGTATTTGTCAACACGCTCTTCCTGTCTCGCCCTTCCTATCAGCTGTTAGGTGTTTGGCTTTGTTTAAATCTCTCTCTGTACACCCGCAGAATGGCCTCACACACAAAGCTGAACTGGCACTGAAAAACAAAAGTATACATGCATAAACACATAAACACACACACACACACACACAGGAGATAAATAAGGGTGTCTGGGGGTCAGCGGAAAAAAATACAAACACATTTTTTTAACTTGTGACATTTTAACCATTTATATAAACATGCACACATTAACATAAACATACCCACATTGTTAAGTAATAAGCTGTTATTATTTAATTGTATAATAACATATGTAAAAAAAAACTTGTTTTGAAGTGTTAATAATTTTATATTTATAAGGGTCTCTGGACTGAGTGTTGGGAGTCCCTGGGACTGTTGAAATGTTAATGATAAATGATAACACCATCACTAGACTTGTATTGTGCAGTTGTACCGGAGTTTGAACCAGCATGGCCCTCTGTTGTCTCAGCAAGGTAATGGTCTCTAAGGGATACACTGGCTCTTCCTTCTCCATCAGTGTCAAGGCGGTCTCCATGGTGATCAACACACCTGTCCGCCCAATGCCGGCACTGCACAATAACATTATCTCAGTGAGACTATGCCTGATAACATTAATGTGTGTGTGTGTGTGTTGTACTGTCAGGGACCATTCTTTACCTGCAGTGAACCATAAGAGGCACGGAATTCCCTCTCATGCTTCTCATTGACTGGACAAAATCCAGGAAATCTGAGGAATCCTCTGGTACCCCATGATCCGGCCAGGCAACATACTGTAAGTGAGTGATGGAGCGCTGCTGTCCTGACTGTCAGAGAGAAAGGAGGTGACCAAGGGTGAAAAGCAAAAGAAAATAAGACACATTGTTAATTTACAAACACCTTAATTGGTATTTTGTAACATTTTACAATAAGGTTTCATTCATTAATATTAGTTGTTAATGTTAGTTAACAAATACAAGCATTTATTATTGTTCATGTTAATTAAACAAAAATTAAAATAGCAGTTCAAGAAATGACGAAATGCTTGAAATACTGCCATTAGTAATGTAATCCCCCTCCATTCTACCATGATTTTGTAAGTGGGTGCAAGAGGAAGAAGTGATCTTTACATCTTCTACATCTTGAATAAATGAGTCACAGTCTGAGGGCCATAGTGGAAAAAATAATTCACTTATTGTGACAAATCGGGCGCCAAGGAATAATTTGCATACAAGCTGTGGGTTACAAACGCTCACACGCTGCCATTTTACCTGTAACCCCAATCATCTTTTTTTTCCTCAGCTGTCTCTTCATCTCTTTATTTCTCTGACATCCACACACACCCTATACGGATGATGAATGTGTGATGTAACCTCCGTCTGCTGTCCGTGCTGAGATTAACTCCCACCAACAGAGACAACAGATGGGTCTCAGTTTTCCAGCATTGATAGTTTGTTTGTGTTAGTGTCATTGAGTGAGCGAGTGTAGGAGCATGTATATGTATGGTCTTGTGCTCCTGACCACGGCGGTACGTGACCCATTTGCGGTTGGTGCCATCCAATACACGTTCACACACGCTCTCACAAAATGCATAAAGCCGAAATTTATACAAAACAAGCTCCAGTGTAAATGCCGATGACAGCGCATGAGTAATTTCAAACATTTACATACGGAACACAGATTCAGCCAAAAATAAGTCTGGGCTTGAATATAACAAGCATGACTGAGGATAAAATGGATGATACTTTGACAGAAAATTGTTTGAGGCTTTGATAATGGATTTTTAGCTAGGACTGGGCTCAGTGGATGAGTGTGGTAGCTATAATTTGTTAAAAGCAAAATTCTCCCGTTAGTCCCTGTGCTGTTACCTTAGTATTTGTGAGCGTTAACTCTCTGGTAACGTATGCCAGGTTGCACTCCTCTGAGTGACAGCGCACCTGAAGATACCCATAATCCTTCACTTCAGGAGGATGTGGCCAGTATTGGTGGCACTTGGTCTGTGGAAATGGAATTTAGATTATCAAGCACAGCAAAGTACAACTTTGCTTCTCTTTCGCTCGCTCACACACAGACACACACACACACAGTTTATTAAATCATCCCTTTGGAAAAGAATGCAGAGCGCATGGTTACCAAGCAACAGTCAAGCTGAGCTGAAGAATACAGCAGTCACAATAAACCGTCCTTGGGGGACTGGAGGTGTGTGATTGGTGTTAGCTATTAAGCGTGAGTGTGTGTTAGCTTTAACAATCCCTGTTTGTATGTTTTTTGGTTTTAAAAGTGAGTTCAGGTCACACACAGTATGTGTGTGTGTAATATAGTAAGTTGTATAAATCTGTCTCTCATGCTTGTGATGTCAGATGTGATACCCGTCCTCTCTCAGTCAGTGTGGTCAGCATGACCACAACACTGATGTTTTGCTCCCACATGCTCCTCCAGAAGTGTGTACAGGTGTTTGGCAGCGGACCCTGAGCCGCTATGTACCGCAACACACAACCTGCTGGTTCAGTCTGACACACACAAACAAACATTCTTACAACAGGTCTTTAAAGCTGCAGTCTGTAACTGTTGCCTCTTTACTGCCATCTCTGTTTGAAACATAACATTGCAAGTTACATAAGTTAGCTTTTTCTAAATTCTAAAGTGTTGTAAACACACATTTCATATTTGCTGTGAAACACAAAAGCAAACACAGCACCCACATACATAACAGAGTATCTAAGTCTACATTCTATTTATAAATAACACTCAGATTGACAGTGAATCAAGAGATAGTTTTGAATGCTGATCGGTCATGTACTTGGTCGGTCAACTAATCAAATTGCTCATTTTTAACTTATAGACTGCATGTCTCACAGAGCTGATAAAATACTGTTCCCACTTTGAATATAAAAGTTTCAGATAATTATGCATTTGGAAGACAACTTTCAAAGTATTCAAAATACACATTTATCAGTTTCCTAGGAATCAAATTTCAAGGCCTATTTATCAATGACCTTGGTGTTGTTGGCACCACAATCGTGCCATCAGTGGAAATACAGGAACACTTTAACTTTATTTTGACCAGTTTTTACTCTAGAACACTGAACTAGTGGAACGTTGAACTCTTTCAAAGCAAAACATGGATAACAGACTTGATTAAAAGATAAAAGAATGGGTGTGAGGGTGACGGATGCATTTCTACACCTTTACATGACTGGCATTGATGTAATCATTCCCCTTTTCCTGAAGCACCACCCTAGTGCTGTCATCTGACAGAAAAGAGAATGAAAGAGCAAAGAATGAGGAAGTAAAATGAGAGCTAGTTTCAAGACAATAATTATGTGTTTATATGTTTGACCTTATGCCTTAGTAGTGTTTTTGTATTATTATATAATTATATTATGGCTACATAGTAACCAGTAAAACCTCACTGCACCCAACAAAACATGTTCAAAGGCAAGACCAACAACACACACCAACAAAGGCAAGAGAGCAGCAATCCGATGGTGGCAAGATGTTTTAAAGGAAAACAATGCAACTTACAGGGCAATACGTCTTTGTACCGATTCTTGTCCATATTCTCTGACAGCTTTGCACAAGACATTAACATTCCTTGTTTTTTCTTGTACAGTTTCTGCGAGTATCAAAACACACACAAACTCACATACACATGCTTGTAGAGCAACCAGAGGGCGCACACACACATGATAACTTCCCACAAAACCCACAAAACCCCCAACAGGACCAAACCTCAAACTGTAGCAGCAGCGTGCCAGTGACCAACCCCCTCTCCAAACGGATCATGGACTCTTCCAGTGTCTCTCCAGACGGGTGACTGGACATTGGAGATATTTCACCAGGAAGGGTGAGACCATCACCTAACTGTAGGGTGGGCTCAGCACGCAGAGAGACACCTGTAAACAAACAGTTAAAGTTTCATTGAATAGCAGTTTTGGTGACTTTACTATTATTCTAAATTGTGATAAATAGTAATAATGAAGAGTCCAGACTTTTGATTGGCCTACATATTTTATTAGTTGTGTAGCCAAGACGTAAACACACAATTTACGTACCTTTACGGCGCACAAGCAACGCAAGTTCGTTGCTGTGTGACTCCCGGCTGGCTTTAATGAACATAACCACCTGTTGATGTGTATGTTCTGAGATGTCCCGCCCATTTATCAACAACACCTGATCTCCCTCCATCAGCGGACACACACAGCGACCGGCCTGAAGCACAGCCGGTATTAATACAAATGCAAAGCCAAGCACTCATTCATAAACACAAGCAGATAGGAGCTTTCAGCTTACGGGAGATGCTGGGTTAACATGAGAAATGGACAGGGGCATTTTCTGATCCACACCTCCCTAAAAATCAGCCATATTATCATACATGATCTCACATCAAACAATTATGCTGTTATCCAATGGACAAACGCAGTTATTTGTAAAGGGTTAATAAATATATTGTATTATATGTCATATATTATGTATACATGTATAAACTCACTTTAACATTGAAGCCAAACTTCCCATCTTTGTCTGGACTGATTGTAACAAGCAGCAAATCTCCATCAGCTGTAATAGTCTGAGGTGCGTCACACACAGACACACAGACACAGAACATCAACCAAAAACATCAATCATTTTGGTTAAAAGTCTATGGAATTATAGAAGATCATGGAATAGTGCAGCTATTGTAAGAAACAGGGAATAAATTAAGGATAGCACTAAGTAACAGTACTATAGGTAATTGTCTTGAGATGCATTTTTCTAGATTTCAGATGCTGGGTGGTCTGTGTCCTCTTTATATCTGTTGTTGTTGTTGTTTAACTACCTGAAAAAGTTTGTGAGCTAACCTAGATCTCTTGTATCATCGTACACTCACCTTATCCCACAGGTGTGGGTCACTCTCTTCTGCAATGACATCATCACTATGCGACAAACTGTCCTGAGCTTTCCTTTAATGTAATCAGATTACATGTTACCATGAGTGTAATTTACATTAAATGCTTACATGTGGTAGTAAGACTGTGCGTGTGTGTGTGTAATCTACCTATAGGTATAGAACACGTCTTCACTCTCTGTCTCATAGCCCATTTCATTGGTCAGGTTGTCCACAGATGAAGGGCGTGGCTTACGAATGTCATGACGTAACCGAGGACTTCGCCTGAGAAGGAAAATTCAGTTAGTTAGTTAAGAGGGTTAGTTCTCCAACACCCACTTAAAACTTATTGACATCTGCCAGGTTCAGCTTTCATTGTTTGTACATTCAAACACTCATCAAATACTCTTTGTTGTGTATTTAAACCTCATTACCAGTTGGGTGTGCTGGGTGGTGACCGGGAAGGTAAGCTTTTGGTCTCCAGATGTTCCATTGAGATGGACCTCACAGCAGGGTTCAGCATCTTCTCACCAATCAGCTTATGATACAGGCGGGTAGAGCTTCAATAAAACATGGAACAATTAAAGCACATTCAAATCATAGGAAGTGTATATAATCAGTTCCATAGGCACTGCAAACAGCATAGGGTTTAAAATATGTGTAAGTGAAAATATATAAGTGTACAGAAATGACGGTAAAGGTATTAAGTTTGAGTGTTTGAAACATAGTGTTTATTTTTTTTTAAATGAGTTCTAACTTTTACAGATATCCCCAGTTCAGCCTAATGCAGAAATTTCATTTTCCTGAATGGCTCCATTGTGGATCCGGTTTTGCATGTACCTGAGTTTTGAAGCCGAGTTCGGGATCTTCCTATTGTGGAACGTATGGTGGTCCACACAGGACTTCCAGAGGTTCTTACAGGCACGTGAGCTGGGCATGGAAACAGAGACCACATGGTGGCCCGGTTGCCCCTGTCAACATATACAGAGACAAAAATAAGAACCACCAATGTTTGTGCTTCTCTTGCAAAGTAGAAGCTGTATTAGAACAATATAATTATGTTTGCTTCTCTTACATGTTTCCGGGACAGATGGACAGAGAATGTTTTCCTTTTGAATGAGATTTTGATGATGTTAATCCTACAGAAAAATATATTAATTTTAAAATATGGTCTTCATCAAACATAATCAGGTTAAATTAATGGTTGCCATGTCCAGGGCTCTTTATTATACTAATTACTATAATTATACACTTCTACACTGTTTGCAGCCGACAAAGTGAAGTGTGTGTCTGACTGCGTTGTAATGATAACAACAGCACAGATCCAGACTAATATAATCTAAAATAAATATAATATAAAAATGAAACATCTACATATTTTTAAAAAATGTAATAAACATAAAGAATATGTAAACCTAGAAACTACCAAACTGGCAACCACTCACCAGGGGAAGAAACTGGAGCAAATTAAATTGCAAAACAAGGCCACACCTCCTGATGTAATTCCCACACAGAGGGCGGGGTTACGAACATCCTATAGACAGGGATTTAGAAATATTTTAAAAACACAACCTATAACAAAATAATTGCATATCTCTTTTTAATTTTGTTAGAAGTAGGTGAAACAGCAATAGTATCATAAATGTAATGTTAAATCCACGTTTTATAAATGTTACCTGAGCATTATGTAGCTCCACCCCATAGAGGTCCAGCGTTCTTGCTGTATTTAGATAACACAATTCAGCCTTACTCTGACACAAACCTCTGAAACACATTCATACATGCAAATGCAATTCGATTAAACACTGTGTGTATGTGTGTTTAAGCGTGTGAGTGTGTTCTCACATACTTGTGCTGTGAATGCAGTGACTCCACTTTAACCAAGAACTCATGATCTTGATTGGGGATAAAATGGGTCTGATTGAAATATCTGGGAGGAGTTTCAGGGGTGTGGTCTCCAAACTCAGCTGTCAATCAAACACATGTAATTAAACAGTGATTGCGCTGGCTTGTGCCGCTCAGCCTCATTCATTAATCTCCATTTTCAACAGTTTCAGTGACTCARACTACTACAGCTATTTAATCAAGGGCATTTCCATGGCAAAGCTGTCATTCACAAAATAAAGACAGACTGATGATGTCATCTACTCACATTGAACAGCGTAAGATGCCAGTACCACTGCAGAGCTTAGAGGACACTTTAATCTGCAAGCAAAACATGTATTACTTGCCCCATTTATCATACAGTACCTCACAAAGTAACTGTCAGTAACATGACATTAGCAAAACTACAAAAGACACAGAAACACATTTACCTCCCCTCACCAATATCCTTTTTAATCTGCAGGAAGTAAAAATGCCTGCAAAACAAAATGGGGTCAGAATGTCTCTCACTCCATTAATACTTAATTCTCTCATTTGCACATATATAGGGCGACGCACCTGGTCTGCTCATGTTGGAGCGAGTTTGGGTCGGAGATGAAAAACCTCACTCCAAATATTAAAAAGAAGGGAGCAAAACCTAAGAGAGAGAGAGAGAGAGAAAAATAGAGAGAAAAGATAATCCACCAAAACAAATAATGTGGCCAGCAGAAATGCACTGATCAGATTACAAGTTGATTCATTCTCTGATACGGAGAGGAAAACGTAGCTTTGTTCTTATGAAAGTCTAATCTATGAATCCATAAATTTGAGTCTTAGAGAGGCAGGTGTGCAATGAAGCTTGGGCAGCCATCTCTGCTTTGTTAAATTACTAAGGCAAGTTGATTAATTAAATCTGCCGCCTCCAATTCTCAGTGGAAGAGCAAACATATGTGTTCTGATGTGTTGTTTAGAGAAACAACATTTTCTGCTCTCTTAATATAAGCTCACACTCATCAGGTGTGTTCACAGGAGAATACTCTGCTAATATTTACATCTGAGGCAGTTGAGGAGGCCCCACAAAACTGCTGAATTCTGCACAATGTTTTGAAGATGTCTGTCTCTCTCTCTCTGTGTCTCTGTCTGTCTTTCTGTCTCTGTCTCTATAGTATGGGTCCTATAATGCATTTACACTTTTTCATAACATGACTTCATTTTTAAATTCCAAAGATTAAACTTTATTAATAATTTACAAAGATTAAAGTTGACATATTCTGGTCGAGACTACCGATAAGTTTTTGTCTCTTACCCTTCAGCTGTTTTTTAAAGGGTTTGTTGGGGTCCAGCCACCTCTGAAATGACAGATATTCACCATTAACATTATAATCAGTTATAGCATCTCTTTTCCCGGCTCACAGCAATAAACATCTACTCTATTACAAGTAAACAACACAATTACCGGAGAACTGGAGGTGTCCTCTTTGATCTGCAGGCTGAAGTACTGTTTCTCCACTATCTTCAAGTGTTCACAAGCCAACTCAAACAACAGATGA
>JBAJNP010011972.1:0-14004 GCA_036877545.1 Yasuhikotakia modesta | reverse complement strand
TGTACTAGCAGTACTATTGTTATAGTTTTGAATAAGCCTTGTAAGATTGTTGAAATTTTGTTGTTTCACTTAAAATAAAATATTTCAGTACCTACATGATTGACATGATTTTCTGGTCTTTAAATAACTTTTTCCAGCAATGGGAGATATGAAGTTTTGAAACCAGAATTCAAAAGTTTTATTTGATCATAGTTTTGTAAAACATGAGGGTGAATTATGACTAAACATTTTATCTGAATTTAAATTAATTGTAATTAAAATTGCACATTGTACCTAATTCTGATTTAGTCACCTACAATACTTTTAAAAAGTATTTTATGGTGCCATGTTTGCTTGTATAATGAAATTAAATGTGCCACCCCAGAGTAACTGTTGGCCCCTGCCTGGCCACCCCTATGAAAAATCCCTGGCTCCGCCACTGGTCCACTCTCCACTAAACATCAATGGGTCCACCGTAGGGATTGTTAAGAGCACCACATCCCTTGGTGTCCACATGGCAGAGAACCTCACCTGGTCCCTAACCACCATCTGTATTATCAAGAAATTCCATCAGTGTCTTTACTTCCTGAGAAGGCTAGCTGGAACAGTAGGTACCGGAGCATTCAGGTCCACACCTTCAGACTAACAAACAATTCCTCTTCAGGAACTTGAGCTGCATCAAAACGCTATAGGAATGCCATCAGCTTTTATGCACTCTGATACAGGTGTCTAATCACAAATTGGGGCTGTGTCATCACATGCGGGATGACGGCATGTCCAGGTAACTAAAACGCACATTCATAGTGCAGCTTGGGTTAGCTTTGTTCATTCAGCGAAGAGCTCTGTGTTACATTGTCTGTCCTTTGTCACTCGTTAGCTTTATAGAAGTTGTCTTGCGTGATTTTGTCTCTATGTATGAGCATTATCATGCCTAAAGCGAAGGCAAAGAGGATAGAGGGGGTATTAAAGAGCAGCATTTCGAGCTGTGTGTTCTCCCTGCCTGCGTTACTTTATGGGTGTTGATACATACAGTCTGTGTGTTGTTTGCCTGGGAGGGCTCTTTTTGAAGAGGGAGCCTTTATTAGTGTTCCTTGCGGTGCTTGTTCTGCTTCTGCCGAGGCAGAGCGGGGGATGCATTTGTGGGGTTTACAGATGGATTTAATTTAAGGAATTAAGATGGGCACTGCCTTATCTCATTCATCACCCGTTAGAGCCACTCTATCTCTGGGTTCGGAAGCATGCAGTTACTTGTGGTTACTCCACCACCCATCCCCCCCCCCAAATCGCATTGCTCATCCTCAACAGAAAAACTGGAGGTAGAGAATGTTGAAAGCACACATATGTCCCCTAAGTATATAGAGCTCATAGAGGTTATAATTCATGCTGTGGCCAAACTTGACATTAGTTGGTCCGTCGAGCAGCAGGCTGGTGCACATAGGAGTCTGTTAAATGAACGCATTTTATGTGACCAGTCTGCATCTCCATTGAGGAGCTTCCCCTTTTATAAACATCTCCATAATGAATGATCTACGTCATGGGGAAAGCCATTTGTAGTGTGCTTATATAGCCCTGCTTTCAACATTTATGTTAATGTAGCAGGGCTGGCTGAGCATGGCTATAAGGCAATGCCCCAGGTGGAACAGGCTGTAGCTAGCTACCTATCCCCCGGTGAGGCATCGTCATAAAGGCTCCATCCCTGCCTTCTAAAGCCCTTAAAACCACTTCTGACTCAGTCGGCAGGGGGTACATGGCAGCAGGTCTAGCAGGTGCCTTTACATACTATGGCAGTGCTTCAGCTATATCAGGCAGACCTGCTTAAAGAGCTAGATGAGGGCGAGGGCCTCACACCAGAGGGTGTTTTTGAGCTGAGGCATAACGCTGATTTGTCTCTGCACACTACTAAGGAACCCGGCCATGCTATAGGGTGGTCTATGGCAGCTCTGGTAGCCGCAGAAAGATACCTTTGGTTAAATCTCTCAGATATTAATGCAGAGATAGGGCCTTTTTTTTGACACCCTGCTTGACCCTTCTGGCTTTTTTGGCAACCCTGTTGACTTCTTTGTCAACAGGTTTTAGGAGGATCGTAAACAAGTAGAGGCATTTCAGCGGTACCTCCCTCGCTGCTCACTTTCGCTAGATGCTGTTAGGTGGGAACAGCAGTACCTCCTCATACAGGCAGACACAGAAACAGAGCGTCATGACCCGTTCTCCCCCTTAAGGGTCTGGGTATTGCTAGGCTCTGCCTTGAAGTGTGACGAGACTAAACAAGAACCGAGGGCTGTTTTAAAATATAAAGGACTTACTCGTCCTCTGTTAACCATGCCATCTCTGGTGCTTCAGGGTGCAGCATCTTCAAATATCGGCTCCCTCCAGTGTTTGCCAAAATCAGCAGACATTGTGGAGAGGCCACTTCCATTAGACAAATCAGATCGAGTTCTCCCTGCAGAAATATCTTTACAGGGCTCAGATCACACTCAAAACTTACTAGAGGCTAGTCTTAAGAGACTGGTACCCTGAGACTATTTGCAGTCTGGAAGGTACTGCCTGATGTGTCACAATGTGTCCTGAAAACTATAGAACTAGGGTACAAGATCCAGTTCAGTTGAAAACCGCCTGCTTTCAGTGGCGTTCAACTCACTTTGGTGGGCTCCGCTCAGGCTCTAGTCATGCAGGAAGAAGTAGAGACTCTCTTAATGAAGGAGGCCGTAGAGTTAATACCTCCTCAACTTAGGGAACTGGGGCATTACAGACACTACTTCATAGTTCCAAAGAAAGATGGGGGGATGCGCCCTATCTTAGATCTGCATCTTCTGAACCGGGCAGTCATAAAACTGATGTCGTTCTGCATCATATAAAGCAGTTGGGGTTCAGACTGAACACTGGGAAAGTGTGCTTTCTCCAGGACAGAGAACAACTTATCTGGGTGTAATTTGGGACTAACAATACGGGTACAGTTGTCCCCTGCTCGAGTAGTCTCGATCCTAAGCACAGTAAGGAGAGTAAGAGAAGGCCAGTCACACACTGTAAATCAGTTTCAACAACAATGTCATTCCATTCGGCCTGCTGCACATGAGGCCCTTACCTGAGGTGGCTCAAAACCAAGGGGTAAAAGACCCCAAACTGATGAGTACACACACAAATCTGAATTGCCTGATATACTCGGGAGTTCATCTTCCCTGCAATGATTCCAAGCTTGCCAGGACCTGATGCAGCAAAAAGGATGAACATTTGGTGGAAGTGAGCGCTGTGTGGATTAGCAAGTGAGCCAAAATTCATGATGAACCACCTGTAGAAATTGGCAAACCCTAGGAATTGCTGCAATGCTTTGTGATAGTTGGGAAAAGGCCAATCATGGTCTTAACCTTGGAGGGGTCAGCTTTGACAGCTTTGATATTGTGCCCCAGGAAAAAGACGGAATGAAACTCACACTTTTCTGCCTTGACATATAGATAGTTAGCCAGTAGCCATTGCAAGAGGAAAAAAATCATCATTAATGAATACCTGAAGACTGAACTAAAGAACCTGGTATTCAAAGTGACCCGTGGGTGTGTTAAATGCTGTCTTTCACAAAAATTCTGGATCAAGAAGTGGTGCTAGGGTAAATTCAGTGTCTCCCTCGACCCTCTTGCTGATAAATAGGTGATAATTTAGACAGTCTCCCCAGCTTCAAAAGAATTTCATTAGGGAAACCTGAGATCTTGGTTAGGAAACATTTGCAGGAGAGCCAGATGTTTAACAAAGCCCTCAGTGAAGACCCTTTATATCTAAGTCATATCACCAAATACGCAGTTCTAGATGTATGTATGTATATTTCTGTGTTGCATGTCTGTATCCATGTTAGGCCACCCTGTTCTAAACACTACACTTCTCTCATATCCTGTATTATGCAATTATAATACCCTTATTGTGTAAGTATGTTAAACCCTGTCATGTTTAGTCTTGGAACAATGCTCTTTTAAATTCCTGGTTATTGGTGTATGCCACAATACTATATCTGGCATCTACATTCTTTAAATATGAATCCTCACATCATTAGCACAAATTCTGCAAGCCCCATCTAATAAGCAAATAAGGTGTTGGGTTGAAACAAAGGCCCTGTTCCCATTCAACCCGCACACCTTAACACTGGATAATCACAGCCCTGAAATGGGGCACCCCAGAGGTTAAGAACGGCTGTTGTCCAATCTTTCATCATTGGATCCAGTCCAGGGCCCAAGATGTTTGAAAACTTTGGTTGCCACCTCGCTCAAGAGCTCAACACTTCTTTCTTCTCAGCGTCACCTCCTGGGAGTTGGAGCGACTTACAGAGGTGACTGGATCAGCATGGAGATTCAAAAGCAGGTGCAATAATATATTAACAAAGTAAATCTACAATAGATAACAAGATAAAAAGAGGAGGATAGTTGCAGAAGATTAAGTGAAACAAGAGGAGCTAACAAGGAAACAAGGAGGCAGGGTTAGACAGGACAAAACAAAAACACAAGGATAAGTGGCACCGACAACAAACCCTGGGATGGTCAGACCGAGGTCCTGACACCTGAATGCATGACAATGTCACCTGCTGATTCCTGACTGTGACCATAATGAAGGTCTTATTAAAAACTTCAGAAACAGTTTTTGTTAACTATTGTTTTGAGCATCCCGAAAGTGAATCAGTGTTAACCTGAAACAGACTAGGAACACCTGTTCACCCTCATCACAGGTCTATCGCTCACACCTGGTGCTTGAAATTTAATCTCAGGAAACACTGCAGTCGGGGAGCTAGATCTCCATGTGACTCCAGATGAGAACTAATGTGTGCTTTTTTCTCTTCCTCCAGAAAGCAGCGGATAACATGATCGCCCCACGCACTCTCAAGAAAACTGTCACTCACTCAAGATCCATTTATCACTAGCCAGCACACCCACGCCACCCAAACAGACGTGGATCTTCACAATGTTGGTTGCTACCCCTGGTCTGCCCCCAGATCCTTCCACGGCAAGCATACTTCAAAATGGTCTTGCCCATCACCTACATCCATAGGTACACCTGAAATGTGCCATTTGAGTCACCATTACCACCATTCATCATTACCGTGATGAATCTCCCGATCTCCCGGTGCCCGCCCTGCTGGGAAAAGACTGGCCGGGGTTTGACCATCTCCTTTCCGCCGGGACCGTTTCCAAAGGCCAGGCCTGGACACCAATGTGAAGCTGTTCTGCCAGGCTTGACCCACCTGCAAGTGATGTCACCCAGGACACCTCCCCTCTGCCCCCTCATCCCATTTCCCATAATAGAGATGCGCTTTGAACGAATCAGGATGGACTTGGTGGGGATGAGCAAATGCTTCGGAGAGTGTCAGCCAAAGATCACCGGGACAGGGACCTGATGATCACCTACGTCCTCTTCGGTGTCTGAGACGTTCCCCAGGCATCAACTGGCTTCACCCTGTGGCCTCCTGGATGTGATGGAGACATGGGAGCTGGCAGTTCACCGATCAGTCATGGAACATGTGAAGATCATGAGGGAAAGGATCGACCGGGTTATGCTGTTAGTCCGGGAACACCTGGTAAGGGCCCAGCAGGCACAGCAACGGCACTAAAACAAGGCTGCCCAACCACAGGGGTACCACCCTGAAGACGTAGTGATGGTCTTGGTTGATGGCCGATGCCACCCTCAGCTTCTGCAATGACTTCTGCAAGCTGATTGGAGTGTCAGAGTTTGACAGATACCCCATGCCCCAGGTGGACGACCTGCTAAATCGACTAGGGAGGGCCTAGGGAGGGTTACATTTTCACCCTGGACCTGACGAAGGGCTACTGTCAGGTATTGACAGAGGGTACATGGCAACAGGTCAGCCTGGTGTGTGCCTGCACTCACCTGTGCTGCAGGCACACCCACCAGACCTGCTTAAGGAGATTGATGAGAGTGAGGGCATCATATCTAAGGATGTGATGGAACTAAGCAGAAAAACATTTGTGGTTGACCCACTTACATATGAAAGATAAGGACAGGGTCTTCTTACTGGATGCCCCGCAGTGCCTTCTGGCCTGTTGGGCAGCTTGGTTAATATGGTTGTCGAGAAGATTCTGGAGGCATGTAAGCAGGGGAGGCATTACAGTGGTTGCTCCCTCACTGCTCTCAAGCCCTAGGGACTACTAGGTGGGAGCAGTCCCAGCCATGTACAAACTTTTCATGTACAAGACCATTGCCTCCCATTCTCTTCCATTAAAGGTGCAGGTTACGCGGCACTAAAGGTTGAAGTCCTCTACACCTAGACAGGATTAATTACATGGCAGGTCCCCGGGGGGCAGTCCTATCTGGGGAGCAGCGGAACACATCCTTAGCATCCAATACCAATTGCTCTCCAGTGCCTTGTTACCTCTTCAGGGGTCCCTAGAGAGTTTAGACAAAAATCTCCCTTTATGACTATTCTTGCAGGGCTCCGGTCCATGCTGGATATACGCTGCTATGGTACAGACTTGGCAGAGGCTTTATCTTTATGCTTTCCCTTGGCCTCAACAAGTGTGGTTCTTGGTCCTCTCATTCAAGTTGGCATTCCGTTTCAATGCAGCGTCTTATTCCCTCACGGAACCCGGGTTACATACGCAACCTAAGACATTTCCATTAATTGCTATATTGATGTTTTTTTGTATTGATATATGTGATTGTTTATTTAAATGTTTTAATCCAGCATTAAATGTTTATAATTTAATGCTTATAATTAAATGCTTAAAACAGTTGCTATGAAAAACTGTTATACAGGCTGGTTAAAATTGAATTAGAAATAAAAGAATCAAGTTCTTGTTTAATTCTGTTATCTGAATGCAATCCTCCCCTCGATTTCCCCTCGTGATGGGTCTCGATCTCTCCTCAACTCTCTCCTACCTTAGCATCCTCGACTCCAGGTCGGTCCTCTGACCCTGCAACTCTGCCATGCCTCCTAGCTCCCTCATCTCTGCCCTGTCACATCTGTCCCCTGTCTCCACCGGGCTTCATTTTGCCTCTGTCTGGGTCCCTTGTCGACCATCCTCCGCCTCTGGACTCCACTCCCTAGTCTTGTACTCTCCTTCTCCTGGATGTCCGGCCTCCACCTAATCCTCCCCCTATAACTGTGTCTGCCTCCCTTCCAGACGTCTGTGGCACGAGTTCTCGCCTTCCGGGAGAGGGGAGTACTGTCACATTTTGTGTAGTTTGGTTTCTCCCTATATGTTTTCTTTTTGATATTTCCTGTGCCTGTTTAGTTTATCATTCACCTGTATTTTTATCATTAGTCTTGTTGCTTAAGTTACTCCTATCTCTATGTTTCTCACCGTTTCTTAAAGTAATGCTGAGTATGTTTTTGTAGCCAGTGTTAGTTTTCGTGTTCCATATCTCCGTGTTCTTCTTCCTCGTGCCTTGTTTCCTATTGTGAATATTGTAAATGAAACCCTTTTTGGATTAACTCGTCATTGTTCTCCTTCACTCTGGAAGCCAAATGCACACGCTCCCCATTTTCATTACAGAGAGACAGGTAATCAGTGTTTTCTATATTTCTATACTTTCTATATTTCTAAACTTTCTATTATAAAGTTTTACCAAGGTAAAATAACAATAATAATCCAATTAATAAAAAAGTCCTTATATAAGCCCTTGACCTTAATAATCAGTTTAAACATATCCAGGACTTAAACATGTATGTGCTCACTTTATTACAGACCTACATCAAATATCTCTCAGAATCCACTTTCCATCCGTGCAGTGGTGCATGTTTCCTCACAGATCAGTAAATCTTTGATGTTAAATTTAAAACCAGGCTCTACCTTGAAGTGTTTATTGACTGAAATATATTCAGTGCTGGGAGATATATCAAATGTTGCTAGCATGTTATATTGTGATCCTGTAAGAACTTCATCCTAATGAGATCAAAGGGTTGATGGTTTCTTTGCCAATATTTGAAGTTCAACAGCATTTCATTTCATTAGTTTTTATATTCCTGCTGTTAAATGTTTAAGATCACCTGTGGAAATATATTTGACCTCTAGTATATTACCGACAGTGTACAGCATCACAGCAGCAATGATTTCAGGAAAAAAATACAAAATCTTACAGTTAGGTTAGGACAAACTCAATATAGCATAATATCCCCTGTAAGATCTCACAACATGGCACAAGACAGTGAATTAGTCTGCTGGCGCTGGTAAGCTTGTGGGAGCAGTCTGGGCCTGTGATAAGGATTTTAAAAAGATTTTAAAAAATCACAATTTTTTAAAATAACATTTTGGTCAAATTAACTGGTTTTAATGTTTTAAGAGAATTTTAACAGGTTTTAATATTTCAACATTATGCCAATGATTAAATCTGTTGATTAAAAAGATACAAAACAAACCAATTATTTTTATTCACAGGACTTTATTCACAGATGTACTATATATACAAGACACCTCGTTGAACAGGATTATAAAAACATCAACGATTTAATCCATAAACTTCACAAGAAACAGGCAGACAGGGTAACGCCTTAAATTGACAGACAAATTAACATAAAACTAAACAAGAACAGGAACTCCATACAAGAAAATGTCATTACATTTCACATGTATGTAATGTGTGACAAATGTAAGATTTAAGCTTTTTGGTGATTTTTTTTTTTTGCTGCAGCAGTTACAGGTTTCCCCTTACATTAACAGAAAAGCAATGTTTACAGGAAAGTTTAAAAAAAGTAAAGTAAGTTTTAACAAAAGAACAGGACAAACCAGTTTTGAAACAAACAAACTTTATGATTGATCTTTATAAAGCCATAAAGATCAATGCCAGAACAGAGATGTAAATTAAGAAATTAAATAGACTTTGATTTAATTAATTACCATCTAGATTTTTTTCATGCACACACCCAATTAAATTCCAATAGGAAGAATAAAATCTTATTTGACAAATGTCAAGGGAAAGGACAAAGTGCAATAAAGAAGAAAAAAGATATAGTAAAGGTTGAATGCAAACATGGTATTGAACTGGCATTGAAAAGGTTATTTGCTCAATTGTGGTTTGCCTTTTGTTGACATTTCAAGTTGAAACCAGGATGGTAATGGATTTTATATGGGTGTTGTCATGTCCTATTTTTTAAAATCTAAAGAAAAGATGTTATGAATAAACTGATATAAACCCCTCATCATATAAAGACTACAGAGCTGCCAAATTTCCAGAGGAAACATTCAGACGTTAAAATGTCAAAATAATCTAACAATTATCCTCTAACCCAGCAACATTCATAAAATACAGTTGTTGCATTTAAATGTGGGAAACAATTTTGTCCACAGCATATTTTACCTGGACTTTGCAGGAATAAAATAGGCTAAATTATTTTTAATAAATGAAATGTGTTCATTTGGATTAATCTGGTTAACTAGTTCGGTGCAGTGACTTGCTTTTTAAGTTTTCATCTATTAAATCTGACATGGTGTGACCAAAGAACAATAGATATTTTTTTATAATATAGGAATTCAAACTACTTTGAACAAACTTCTAGAAATCATTACTGATTGATTACAAAATTTAAATGTTGCTATTAATTAAACTAACGGCAAAATAAAATTTGTATAAGTTCAAGCTAAGAATTATATAATGAAGGATAAAGAATTTAAAACTGGCAGCCAGTACACTTTCATCTTTTCCAACCTCAGGCCTGTGTGGGTGAACAGAAACTCCATCAGTTCTGTCTGTCTGCTGTAATCTCAGGGGTCTTTCTCTTTTTGCTCATCCTCTACTGTATGTCTCTGTATAGGGCCTGAGAACTGCCCCTGACTTATATCCTTGAAGATGCCCTCACATTTTCACCCGCGTTCCATTCCTGCTTCCCCTGTGCGGGTGGATAAAAGTCTTACTTCTAAATTCCTAATGGCTATGCATGTTATGAGGATGTTAACAGTTGAAGGTGTATCATCCAAAGGCACATTTTCAAAACTTCCTGCTTTTATTTAATTAAGAACTCACAGTTTGTTGCCTGAGATATTTCTTCTGCAAACAAGACCCAGAAATCTATACTCCTAGAAATCCCAGAAACGTATAAATCCTGATTATTTTACCTGCAATCTACATTGACTTCATACATTCATTACGAATTCCACTAGGGGGAAAATTTGAACAGAAAAAAAGACAGTAAATATAGAATAACCCTTTAAATTGTGACTTCTGGGGAGTTTTGTGGAAAGAAATGAACAAATTGCAATTTACCAATCAATTATTTCCAAACCAGCAATCAGTCTATTCTGAGCTGAAAAGATTTATAGGCAAACAATCTCTATCACAATCAAGATCTTGGTAACGTAACAAAGTATCTTATAAAGTATCTTATAAGAGAAATGTATATTTATACATACATTGTTTGATTCTTGGTAGAAGACTGTTTGCCAGGGACATCAAACACTATCATGCCCAGTAAAGAGACAATGCCAATCAGTAGCACAGAGAGTCCTAATGGGCATGATTACTAAAGTCTCCCACCATTATTCTCTTTCTTGACTGTCCCCTCTCTTTTTAGGATTCCTTGACTCCAGCACAGGTGCATATGGACTATGGACTAATCAGCCCCTCGCTTCGTCACTATCACCTCACCGGCACTACAACTGTGCCATTGACCTTCTCCCAGGCACTTCTCCACCCCAGGGTCACTTGTATTCCCTATCAGGTCTATAGAGGGAATCTATGGACAAGTATTTTAGCATGTCACTAAGGGCCGGCCTCATCCCAGCTGTTTCTCATAACCTTAATCGACTCTCCACCTGGATGTCCCACTATCATGTTAGCCCGTACTCGCTCAGCTCTCTCTCCTGTCTTGCCCATCACCCTCCCAGTTCTTCTGCTGCCCATGTCTGAGCGCCTGTACTGGTAAAGCATCTGTTGACCATAATTTAGGGCTTGATTATTTAGAAGTTCTCATACTCTTAGGTATTCTTTCATTAGGGACCCGTCGGCGCACAGAGTCACGCGCTTTTACTTTTAGACATGGATCTCACAAGCACAAAACTGTCAATCTGATCTTAGTCAGAGGTTGCCGGGTATTATTACAAACTGTAATAAAACTAGTATTATTAATAAAACTAGTATTATTAAAAACTGGCCACCCCATGGTTGCTCTCGTTTTAACAATAGTGCTCTTAGTCACGATCATGCACTGTGCCTAATCAGGTGTGATAGACAGAAATCAGGGGATCTTGGTTGATGTGCTCCCTGCTCCATACAAACCACAAGTCCCCAGTTTGATCATATCCTGACACAGAATTTGCGGTAACGCCCGGACTTTTGCCTTGCCACCTTATATACACAGATGAGACAAAGAGCCATCAAACCCAATGGACAGTAGGGGGTAATGGTGACCAGTATCTCGTGGCCTGAAGGGCCCCTGTTGAGATACTAAAAGGCACACCCACACCAAGAGAGTAGATCTTCCACTAAGTTTTAACTCTCTAATATAATACATCCCATTGTCCTAGAAATGAGACCTTTTTACTCATCACACCATGACCTTTAAAATGATACTAAACATGAATATGAAATCTTGATTATTTCACAGGTTACACATAACATGCTTAGTAAATGTTCTGTGATCAGAACCTAACAAATGGTATGCAGAGCGGGATGAAATGAGATTGGAAGGTGTTAGCCTGAGGTCACCCCCGGGGTATCAACACCTGATAAACTTTGTTGTTGTTTTATGATGCGTTCTCGCAGACAAACTGGAGCCAGCTGCCTTACATTACTTTATATATACTAAATATCTTGTGTATACTTTGTATATACTATATATATAGGTGTGTGTGTGTGTGTGTATCAGAGTATATCAGTTTATTAAATAAATATTTAGCCACAATCTATGGCAATAAGACACTATACAGTCCAGCTGCTCTTTTTGTTTTTAAGACGAAATGTTTAAAAAAATAAACCCCCGACATTAAATGAATGTATGTGAATGTTGCTCTGCAGCAACACCCTGATTCTCTGTTGAATAATTGATTTGTACGTCTTATTAGTTGTCATGCGTTTTTAATGTGAGTTACGCAGTCACTCTTTTCCCTTAGAAGTTCTCCTCTTTAGCAGTTCTAAATGGCTTCTCTGCCATTCTCTGAGTTGTAACGGTCGTTTGGATAAGCTGTGGTTTCCAGATTCATTCATCCCTCGCTTATACAACCTAAAGTGACTTTATCTTCACAGAAGGTGAATTTGCCATGCTCCTGCATTTTTGATTCCGCCTGTTAAAGAAAGGGTGGAGCAGAGGTTCAGCTGGATATCAACATCAGTCAATATTATGTAAATAGTCTTCACTATCTGCTCTGTGGCCATCTGTGGTATCCTATTAAAGCTGCAGCTTCTGACATCAGCGTGAAAATTGATAACTTTCCAAATTGAGGCAGGTAATGAAATGTCAAACAGTTCATTAAGAAACCTCACGAGAAATGTTTGTTCTTACTGAAACTAAAATGCAGTAACATCATTTTACAAAACCAATCTCTAAAGTAATTTTACTCATTTTACATTATAAAGACAATATAAAATAGTGTTAGAATCTCTAAAACAATAGAGATAATACATTTATGGATGCTAAATAGATGTAAATGTAAATGCTATATGGATGTAAATGTAAATATTCTTCAAAAAATATATTAAAAAATTGGCTTTTGGCCACTATAAGGGTCAGTAATTAATACATTGTATACTACATATTGTGTAGAATAATACATATATTTTTACTATTATGTGACTTTCAAATAGATTTGTATTCAGTCAGTGGAAATGTCAGATAACATTTTTATCGCTCACTAGAGCAATATCAGTCCTTGGATTGCCTGCTATGAAATAAACAAACAGCCATTGTTATCTAAGGAGAAATATCATTATTCATCTTTAATGGTTTTCTTGAACACTCTCAATAGCTTTCCTGGAAGGGACATTGTTCCCAGACGCATTGAGATGCTGACATAATTACCAGACATTCATCAGTATGAACTTCAGTGTGTCTTCACTCAGCGGGACAGCGGCCATTTAGCCCTAAATGAATGGAATATGAGACGTGTTTGAGGCAGGTGAATAAATAAATGAACATGCGGTGAAATAAAGTAGGTAGCACCGGGCTGGTGATGTTCTGTACCAGACCAAATTAGGATTACCAGTAATTGGTGTGCTGTCCCCGATCAGCCATTACATAATTTATCACAATTTTGCATGATGATTTGACTAGTGGCCCACAGTGATAAATATTATTAAAGCTTGTTGGATTCACAAAGGAGTGGGAGAGTGTCATGGCCACTGGTTAACTGAAACATGGACTTATATGAAATGATTCCTGGTTCTCCTTGTCATGCTGAGAATAACATCATACACCATTTCACCCAGTGGCTCATTTAAGGAGATATTTTCTTCCCCATTAAATCCATTAAACATCTGTCAGTATTCACTCAATCCTATTACAGTTTTCTATAAAACCTCCGTAAACTCATTTACTGTCATGTTCACATTCAATAATGGCATCTGATTGTAGGTCACATGATTGATCACAGTGCAGTAGTTTAGACTGCAGCACAGAGAATGATGTTGATGACCTGAAGGGGAAAGCAGGTAATCAGTGAATTACAACTTTCATTCTATTTTAACAAATCATGTGACTGCAGATGATTGGAGATATAGTGCTGTAAGGTACATGAATCTGCATTTTTGCATTGTTGAAGCATGGCCAGTTCTCCAAACAACTCTAAGCAATTTGCTTACAACACTTAATACACAAAACTCACATTTTATTTTTACTGAAGCCTTTTCATCTTATTGTGCAGGTAAAAACAGTTAAGTTTAACCTGGAAGTTAAACCGGTGTATTTCATAACTTGTTGGTAGAGGCAACAACCGATACCAAACACTTGCTGTAGCTGTTACAAGATGCACATACAGGGAGTGCAGAATTATTAGGCAAATGAGTATTTTGACCACATCATCCTCTTTACGCATGTTGTCTTACTCCAAGCTGTGTAGGCTCGAAAGCCTACTACCAATTAAGCATATTAGGTGATGTGCATCTCAGTAA